>VZRS01014561.1:0-31040 GCA_013398055.1 Ifrita kowaldi
TTCTGTGTCTTTAAAACCGGGTGAGAGAGAAAAAAAACCAAAAACACCAGACTAACTTTTCAAAGCAGTTTGTGCTCCAAGGTCACACTACTCCTCTGCATGCTTCGGTGGCAGCAAGAGCAGAGGAAGCACCTTTTCCTGCTTTTCAGCCAGCTTTCAGCTCTGTTTCTCCGGAGAGAGACAGAGAGTTAAACTTTTTTTCCCTGGGACTTCAGTTTCTTCTTCTCTTCTGGAACTGTTCAGAACACCAGAACTCACTGGGAGAGCTTTCCACTGAGGCCTGGAGGGGGCCCACATCGACCCAGCTCCAAAGAGGAGAGAGAGAGACCACACCCAAAGAAAGGACTCTGAGAATTTACCAGGTTCTCTCCACAGCGAGAGGTTTTATTATTTAGCCTTATTATTTTCCCATTGTGCATTGTGTCTGTTAAATAAATAGGCTTTTTTTCCTTTCACTTTCCTCGGAGGAAAATTCTTTCCGAACCTGGTGGGGAGGGGCAGCTGAAATGTGCCTTCTATCAGAGGATGTTCATTTTGGATGTTCCTCCGAATTTATCTCAAACCGGGACAGTCATATTTTCCATTCCAAGGGAGGTCCCCGCCTTCCTTGGCAGACACCTGTCTTTCAAACGAAGACAGATAATCAAGCTGTGATAATTATTCCTTGTTTGTACAGGAGCAATAATCACAGAAGCTACTAAAAAGATAGTTGCATTCCAGGTATTATAGGAAATATAAATTAATTTTTCTTTGATGGACAATGTTTTAGTATCTGTATTTCTTCATATTATTGAGCAAACAGCATCTTGAAAAAATAATCAGGGCAAATATTGTACGAAAGCTTCGTCTCTGCACCAAGCATCAGGGTCACAGGAAAAGTTTTTAAGGCCCTATGATGTGGTGCAAAAGACTGCCCAGGCTGGCCTTCTGCTGTCAGATTGTGATGCCATGCATCAGTTTCCTTTCCTTCTGTGGAAGAACTAAAGCATTTTGCCAATTACTGACAAAACATGGCAATGGATCATTTAGAGCAAGACACTGGAACAGCTAATTATAATGGAGATTATCCCATTCTTTGAAATAAAAAGGCAGTAACTAGTAAGTGACAAAACTAATCAAACACGCTGAGCTTGGAAAGGGCAAAAATGAACAGTGAAATACAGGTCCATTACTAAGAGTAAGATTTGAGAACAGGAGAAGACTGGGCACATGCTATTTCTGCTCCCATCTTTCCAAATATAGCTATTTATGTGCACATGGGCACTGAATGGGGAAGACTTCACTGGTACTATAAATGAAAAGTGCAAGTCTAAAGCCAACCTGATGCCTTATTTATCTTCCAGAATTCTGGAAGTACTTGAAGCACTGACTAGCTAAACTAAACAAAATGGTCAAGATTCATTAATCCCACCATTTTTTCTTCATTCTGCAATGATTGTTGTAACCTGATTATATATTTTTTTAATAAAATATTTCCATTTTAGTTTGCAGACCTTTGACCACTTTCTGAATACTCACTCCCTAGTCAATTTTATATCTCTTTATATCAAAACATAGAGAAATTATCCATATGCTCATGGTTAGTGAGCTTTGCTCATAGCAGTACTCTGCCTTTCTTTCATTACCTCTGTTTCAAAGCTGTGCTATTTTCGCTAGCCTTGTTGCTGAACAGTTACAACATCTCATGGTAATAAGGCTTAAAACAACAAACTTTAAAAGTATTAACCTACATATATACCATCATTCTAAATACCAGGGAAAACTGTGTCTTCTTTTGTGTAGTCATGTAAGGTCCCTGGGAGATCTTGTAAAGAACCTGTTTCAGGATATATTTTGATCTCAGAAAGAAAACAGAAAGCTGAGACCCCTGAGGCTATAAGATGTATGTCTTCTTTTTCCTGAAGTCATGTACAGTTCCAGACAAGGCAGTTCTTCCTCGAAAGGAACTTGTACAGATCCTTAAGACAACTGATTCTGTGCTTGTTTTATGAAAAGCTATTTAAACTGAGATGTCATTGAATTTCACTGAATTGTCTTAACACTGTTCTGTACCTGACTTGCACAATCCCGTAAGATTTTTCAAACATACTCAAAAAGAGATATCTGAAAAAACCTCCACAGATTGTATTCCTGACTATCTGGAGCTGTGATGAACCAGCTTACAAAATAAAGCAAGCAGATATTTCAATTTTCTTACAAATATGCATATAAAATACCTCATCCTGGCTGATATGCCAAGGCAAAAGCAGTTTTTCCTTGGAAGGAAGCAGATGTACAAGCATGTGTGCAGATGTATAGGGAAGAGGGGTGTCCTGCTTCAAAATAGCTGAGAGGGATGAGCTTGTATTAGAAGACTTTATAAAAAATATAACTCTGGAAAGGGAAATAGATACAAAATCCTAAAGCACTAGAAGAAGGAGGAAAAAAAACATTTTAAAAATCTGTTTTCTAAGCTGAATAAGCTGAATGTAATTTTTGGTTTGTGGTATAACATGTGAGAAACATCTTTCTACCAGACCAAACATATCCTTTCAGAGTGTCAAGATGTCTTGTCGCATCATCATTCTGTAGCATTATCACTGTATTTGCGGTGTCTATAATAAGTCTTTGTATATGTATGCCTTCCTCATATAATCAAATGTTTAAAAGAGTCTCAAGCTCATGAGTGCAGGCCTCCAAGGCTTTAAAGAAGATGCTTGATTACTGCAAAATCACTGACTTAATACAATGCTACTTCATGTTGCCATATGTCTTCTGGTTGTGGTTTGTGGCCTTTTTTTCTTGTGCAGGGTGGTTTACTTTTTGTTGGGCTTTTTTACTTATACCTGTCTGACCTACCACCATAAAATGAGACCCATGAGAAGCAGTGAAATAGCAGAGAAATAGCTTTGCAGTGTCTCATGGCTGGTTGAATAACACTTCTAGAAAGAACTCCAGGCTTCCTGAAATGTAATTCTCTCCAGGTTGCATAACTGCTTTGTTTAAGCTTGATATAAAAGAAGCCCTGAAAAAGAAGGCATTGAGCACAAAGTTCTCTCTTCCCTCCTCCCAGAGTGTTGTACATAGTGATTGAACGAGGATTTTTTTATACATAAGCATTCAACTTGTTATAAATAAAAATGGGGAATTCGTGCTTAAATATGTAATATCGAAATATGTGATAAAGATAAGTTGTAACCAATAGTAAAACGAACAGAACTTGCCCAAGGAAAATTGTAACCTTGACTGGGAACTAATTTGCATCCCAAAAACAGAGCTACAGAGAATGACGACTCGTCAAGAAAGAATTAAGCTGGCTCCTGATATTTACATTTTCAAGGAGAACTTCCCTGGCAGAATTGATTAACTATCTACGAGAATTCCCTCCCAGCTCAGGTGTTAACGACCGGATCGGGAATCAAGATATGGAACGTCATGAGCCATCAGATAACATCCTCTGGTGATGAGACATTAATCAAGAACAGGATACATTTTGTCCACCTCAGTTTCATGAATGGCGTACTTCATGAATATGCTGATTGGCCAAAGTAATACCCAAGATCCGGACTTTATGGGAAAAACTGTATATAACCAAGCTGTTGGAAGTAGTTGCCGTGAACAGAGGGAGGTCTGATGTGATAGAGGTCAGATCTGTGTTCACCCAGTTCCAATCCCGGGCTTGGCACTGTCTCCTTTTCGATCGTGGCATTGCGTGCTCGAACTTTCGGACACAAAATAAATTTTATACTTGTTTTATTTTAATTGGGTGTAGATATTTATTATAAACTCGACTTTTTATTCTCTTTTATGTGATAATAGCCAGTAAAAGCAACAAATTATGAGTATCAGAGAAGTGATACGTAACACTGCACAGCTTGGGGAGCAGGGCAAGGAGCGGGCTTATTATTAGTAATTGTAGCCAGAGAGACTTCTATGGCAATATTTCCATCTAGAGGTACCCAATCAGAGACCAACCCGACTATAGAATAACAAGTCCTTCTCACTTCTCCTCCAATATGCATGGTCCACCTAATACTCAGCAATATTTTCCTGAACTTGATTTCTAAGCAAGGAAAATAAGATCAGTACTTCTTAATTTAATAAAAATTATATTCTCCTATTATATTGGAGCAGGCAGAGAAAAAACAACAACTCGTTCTTTTAATCCATTTTCCTTTTACAATGTTAGCATTTTTTTGCATTCTCATCCATGTATCTTTATCATTATCCATCATCAGCTGCCCTTCCCTATCCTCTCCCGATTACTCTCATGGTAAATGAAACAAGATGCATTTTTCAACTCTGAAAACTGGACCTCTGCTGTAACTAATAATTCTCTTTATTAGCTGAGGCTTCTGATTTATGGGTTTGGGTCATTACATGTGAAATTTGAGGAACTCCAATGCATAAACTATGCCTCTTTATATTAGCAGCCTTTATATTACCAGCTCTTTATATTACCAGCTCTTTATATTAGAGCTGAAAAGCTGACATTCTCCCAATGTCTCAGTACACATTTATCAGTCAAGTGTTACCATGCATGGAAGTGTTCTTAGTCTGTTGTCATCTCCATTGGCACTGTTTAGGGCATTCTTAGTAAATGAACTATTCCATGGGATGTTCGCTCAGGCAAACCAGCATGTGCTTTTCTACAAGTTATAAAAAGTCTCTTGCTGTTACTTTTTCCTGTGTATCTTTTGCAATGCAAACTAAAGCCCGTGTCAAGGATTTAAATTCTTGTCTGTGCTGAAAATAAAGATACTGAAAAAAAGACAAATAGGGCGGAATTTTTGGGTGAGAGCATTCCTTTGCACTACATGTATTCAGAGATACTATTTAAGTTTTAGAAAATGCAATTTTTTCCACTGTTTTCCCCTTACCTTTGGAAATGTAAGCATATCACTAAATTAGGGAGAGCCCTGTTGTGGAGGAAGCATACAAGGAATTATTTTTTAAATGCTTTCCAATGATGAAAAGTATTTTTGCTTTACTAACTCCTCTTTCTAATCTAATTTCAGTTTAATCATCCTGCAGTGAAATCAAACCTATGAATACAGACACTGTTTTTCAGTTCCTGGCTGTTGGAGGTTAGGGTTTTCCCTTTTGGTTTTTTTTTCTCTTAGGGAATTTTCCTCCATCTTGTTGCTAAGGAAGAATAACAACCAGGTACTTAAGAGAGACAAAAGAAGTTGCCATGATCAGGGGAGGAGGGCATCTGGCTGCACTTCTCCTATCTGATGGTTTCTCTTGGAGGGGCAGAGATACCCTGAGAACTGGGCTGGGAAAAAAGGGGCTGTGGCAGCTGCTAGCTCTCTCTTGCTCTCTCGGCATTCGGAGGGGAAGGAGGCTGTGGACACTGTGGGAAGAATTCAACACCACTGCAGGGTTCTGTCTTCTGCTGCCTTCTACCATGAGTGGAGCTGTGCTCATAAGAGTGGCCATGGCACTGGGACCTTATTAACACCCTACCTCACCATACAAAGGACCCTTCACCATCTGCTGGGGTGCCTTGGAGGAAACCCTGGGATCCCCCAGCCCCTTTTCCCTCCCAGGGAGTCTCTCTCTCTGCCCTGTGCGTGAGCCGGGCTGTTGCTGCCCAGCCCCCCCTGCTGTTCCTCTGCCACTGCCCCAAGATTTTTGCTGCATTGTAGGTATGCAACCCCTGCCTGCCGGGAGGGTTCCAGCTACAGCTGCAGAGTTTCTAGCACCCTGGAATTTTGCTCAATCCTGCCGTTCCAGCTTGCTGCTTCCGAGGGTCCTGCTGGGGCACCGGGATCGACTGCCCCTGTGGGTTTGTAAAGCAAGCCTTTTTCCTATCCCTTCCCATCTCGGACAAGCCACCATTAAGCACGTGGTCTCCAAGCTCGCACCAGAGCACCCCTGCAGCCGAGTGGGAGTCATCACACCTGCCCTGCCCACTGGGAGCCCACCAGCACCGCCGCTGGCTGTGACCATCACTACATCAAAGGGGAAATTGCTTAAAGAGCAGGAAGAGACTATTTATTGGGTTTTCTGGTTTATTCTTTCTTTTGTTTGTTGTTGCTGCCATTGTCGTCGTTTGTTTGCTGTGTTATACACATACACATACATATTAGTAAAGAGCTGTTATTCCTTTTCCCATATCTTTGCCTGAATGCCCCCTTAATTTCAAAGTTATAATAATTCAGGTGGAGGGGGGTCATATTCTCCATTCCAAGGGAGGTTCCTGCCTTCCTTGGCAGATATGTGTCTTTCAAACCGAGACACTAACCGAAGTGTTCACCTAGGCAGTTAAAGATAGTTAAATTTGAGAGAGGAAAAATTAGTCCTTTGGCATGACTAGGTGAAGTACTAAGGCCTGAACAACAAGCCCTGAGCCAAAGCTGACCTCTAGATGAACCTTCCAACCAAATATTATAAGTACCTGCTCATTAACTAAGTATTATTAGCAATGTGATAAATGTATCCGCTCATTGGCAAAACACGTATTTGACTTTCTGTATGTAGAAACCAGACAAGGCCACATCTGGCTTTGTTTGGGGATGTAGGAACAAACACAATTTCCTTGGTTCCTCCTTGAGTCCTGGCCAGGTTTTGGGAAAAACCCAATAGGAGGATTAAACCAGATGTTCCTGCACTAGATGTTATGGTAGCTTGTTTATTCAACAGTATAAAAATGGGACCCTCTTACAGCAAGGTTGGAAGCCTCATTGCTTTCAGGTGGCACTTGCAGGAATTCCCAGTTGCTGGGCATGGTTCTCCAGCCCATCACTGTGACAAGAGCTTCCCCCAGCTGTTGTGAGGACCTGGATGATGCTAAAGTACTAGAGTAACTGGTGATTTATCTTTCTTAATCACTGTGGGCAATCTTTTATAGTAACGATTAGATACATTGCTTAGTTTATTAGCAGTAATTCTGTAATTCTGAATTCTAATTAGCAGAACTGTAATTCTTAGCAGTTTTGCATCATAATAAATTATACTTATTCCTTAAGTTGGTGTCTCTGTCTTTAGTGCTGACCTTGCCCACCAGGAAAACACTAGATCAAGTAGGTGACATGGGTGAACAGTAACTTAGTAACTGTGGTCTAAATTCTAATTGCCAACTTAATTAGGAGAAAAAAAAGGCCAGTCTCAGCCAAATGCCTCTGCTTCCACTGGCTGTGCATTTTCTGTTTACTCCTAAGTTTGAGGAACAGATCCTTGCTCAGCCATGCTGGTTTCCAGCCTGCCTTGCTTGATTTCCAACATGTAAGGATTGAGAACTCTTGCACACTAAGAAAACTGGCCTTAAAGAGTTGCCAGCTCAGGTCAGTTCCTCTATCCTTAAGGACAGTTTCCCAGGGGATCTCATCCACTAATTCCTTACACAGCTGGAAGTTTGCTCTTCAGGACCACTACTACTTGAGATAACAAACTCAACTTGGGCATGGGTGCTACAACCCAGACTGTATTTTAACCTCTCTAATGAGCTCATCTGCATTGATGAGCACCAGGTCCAGTAACATGTCTCCTCTGGTTGATTTGTCCAATACCAATACCTGGACCACAAAGAAGTAAATCCAGTTTGCAAAAAAAAAAAAAAAAGCTGTTTAAGCAATTCTAAACAGAAAACAAATTTTAAAAGTACTAGACAATTGCTGGCAAAGTAGAGAAATTAAGAACTAATTAACTAAAATCTTGCCAGTGTGTCCTGGGGATGGTTTTTTATCCCATATCATTTTCAGGGGGTTTTGTTTGTTTTGTTTTGTTATGTGTCATGGGTGGTCACTGCTTCCCCCCCACCTCCAATCACCTGGCTCTGGGAGTATTGCAATGCCTGAGAGCCAGGCAGGGGTTTCTGGAGAAAGTTGGGGGCAGGTCCTTCCTTCTGGGACAGGCTTTTCAGCTGGCCAGGCTGCTGGTGTCTCTGACTAGGGATACTGTTGCTTTGTGAGTTTTGCCTCTTTGTTTCTTTTTCCTTCAGCACTGTGACTGGGCTCGCTAGCTTGCTTCTCTGCTGTTGGGAAGCCCAGAGCCAGTGCGTGCTGCGCCAGGACCCGGGAACGCTCTTGTTCCCCGCCAGGGGCCCCGCCCCTGCCCTCCACAAAGCTCAGACCCAGGGACCAGCCATTGCTGGTGAATTACCCCAGGGAGTGATTCCCTGCCCAGCCTCGCTGTTCTCAGCCGCTGCTTCAGGGCACCTTGCTACACTGTAACCCAACACCCTGACATCCGGCAGCTACGGGCACAACTCGGAGTCTCTGCTACATTTTGTTCATCGCTCCAGGGGTGAGCCAGCCCCTGCTGTTCCAGCATGCTGCTTCTGAGATTCCTGCTACAGCTCCTTTCACTGTCCAGAGGGGCACTGGGATTGGCTGCGCCTTGGGGCTCGTAAAGCAAGCCTTTCTTCCATCCCTTCCGCCGGTGCATCTGTCATTGTCCATGTGGAGATAGTCAACTGAACTCGCGCCACAGCGCCCTCTGCAGCCGCGGGGAATCATCGCACCCGCCCTGCCCGGCCGGGAGCCACCAGCGCCCCTGCCGGCTGTGGCTGTAACTACAGCAAAGGGGAAAGGGCCCGACAGCCGGGAGAAGGCTGCCACTGCGTTTCTGGTTTGGTTTGTTGTGGCTGTCATTGTTGTCATTTGTTTGCCTTGTTATCCATATACACACTAGTTAATAACTGTTATTCGTTTTCCCATATCTTTATCTGAAAGCCCCTTAATTTCAAAGTTATAATAATTTGGAGGGAAGGGGGTCATATTCTCCATTCCAAGGAAGGTTCCCACCTCCCTTGGCAGACACCTTTCAAACCAAGACACAGTGAATGTTCCAAGAGTCCTTTATTGTGTCAAAAGGGTAAAGATATGAAGGTTTGAAATGAGATCAGAGAAGGGAGAAGGATAACAAGATCTACTCCAATTCACTGCACTGCTCAGCAGGCCCATAGTTTGCTCTCCTGTGCCCTGGAATGTGATCTTTGAGGCCTGCAGATTTTACTGCATCTCACATGTCCTGTTGGGCAGTGGGATGTGGGCCCAGCTCCCACTTTTATGGTACTTGCAACCATAAAAAGACTAATCACTTAGGTATGCAGAGGGAAAAGTCAAGCCTCAGGATTAGGACAAACAATACCTTGGACTAAGCCGAGCAAACTAAGCTTCTCTGTTCTTTTTTCTAGTATTTCACTAACAGTGGGGATTTTTACCAGCCAGGTCCTCCATGTGGAAAAGCAGATGATCAATTATTCCACATTTCAATATGCCACATACAGCTGTATAGTAAAACACATGCGCAAAAGCAGTGAGAACCAAAGATTTCACATAGGTCATTGATCTCCTAAATATCCTCAAAGATCTTCCAAATTCCTTTTGAGGAATGGTTTCCTTGACAACTGCAGGGAAATTGCAGGAGATCTCCTCCAAGACCTGTGGCTCCAGTGGCAGATAGCTGTGTATCTGGGCCCTCCACCTGGGGAGCACTAAGCAAGAAGGGTGGGGAGAGAGCAACGCAGCCAAGCCCAGGGGCACAAGCACTGCAGGGCAGAGTGTGCTGCAGCAGTTCGCCCAGAGGGCAGATCCTCCCCTGCCCATATAGGTCAGCTCCCTGCACCCTTCTCAGTAACATAGTGAGCACAGGTCCCAGAGCAAAAGCTGGGGGTTCCGGAGGAACTACCCCTGGGATTTCCAATACTTCCACCCAGTCAGAGCTGCTATGGAAGGAGATTGCAGTGCAAACCTCAGGTGGTGATACATGTTCAGACCTTCCTCCTGAGGCACAAGCAAGTATCTGCAAAAGATGCCAGCAGTTTGGGGGATCAGTCACAACAGTGATAAATAACATAGGTAATAGAAATTTTCTGTTCTGCCGAAGTTGCTAGATAGAGCTTAAAGACTAACCAGCAAAAAAGTTGAAAGGATGTAAATGTATGCACACAGAATGATAATGTTGCTGGGACCGGTGTAAAAACAGAAAAAGACTACAGTGGGTTTTTTGCAAGGTATGTAACAAAAACCAACAGCACATACCCAAAAAAAAATTCAAGGAAAGGTCACCTCTAATATCAGAGCATTCAGTGCATAAGATCACCAGAGACCCCTTTGGACAACCCTCCAGGACCATAAAAGGATTTCCAGTAAGAGGTGGATGCATGCAAATTACTTCTAGGAAAGTAATGTTCATGTATTAGATAGGAGGCCCATTATAATTAATACATGTTATTATGATGGATAAATACCTTGCTGTAAAGTCTCACCACACGCATTAGATTAAAGGAGATATCCTTCTGATGTGTCCAGCCAGATAAGGAATGCCTGCTTTCTAATGCTTCAAATTATGTTGGAAAACTTTTCTGGATAATTTTAGTATTAAGAGGTGTCCAATTGGAGGAGCCAATGAGAAGACTGTGCAATATTAGAGGGACTAAAGAAGAGACGGTTTCACTCATGAAGTCTGCTACAGTTGATGCTACTCAGAATGAAGGCACTGTGGACCCTGATGACCCACAAGAGCAGGACTCCACTTCCCACCCTTCTGCATAACAACCAGGTAGTGTCTTACCAAGAACAGATATGGTGTCTTAACAGCTAAAGACACCTATGTGCAAGTTTCGCAGGGAAAAACCATACCAGCAGCACACACTAGAAACCACAAAAATATATTTTGTGTTTTCCTATGTGGGTACTGCTAAGGGGTGCTAAGGAACCTGTTTGTCATGCAGCAGGGAATCATGTGAAGGTGGCTGCCTTCCTGATTCTAACGTCTGGGATTGTCAGAGACTGAAATAGTTCATGCCTCAAACATTGATATAAACTTTTAAAGAAGCTGCAGCCACAGAAGTTCTTCCTTGAAGAACTTTGGACTGTAAGTCGATCTGCTGATTAGGTAAATCCATTGTTCAATCACTTCAGGCTGAAGGAAAGGCATGCATCCGCAATAGCCCGAAGCCTCCAGCTGAGTTTGGGGTGGGGGGAGAGCACAGCTCACAGAAGCCAGGTTTACACAGACTCCCCCCAGCCGAAGGGGGAGGAGGAGGTTTTGGGTGCATGGTGCAACCTCTGGTGAGAGGCAATAAACACCCATCCTCCGGTTACACAAACTGGCCCAGCTGTGGAACCCCCAACCCCACAGGCCACATCCACGGGACTTTCACGTGGGAGGCTCGGCCCCACAGGACTGCGGGTGATGCAACAGATCCAGAGTCTGCTGTCAGAGACTGCATCCCCCACATCCAGGGGGACATGCCCGGACATGCCCACCTGGCCTGAGCATATAAACCCATCCGACCTCTGCTTTCTGGGGGGACCTTCACCACCAAGACGACCAGCTGCAGAGGATCAGTGGAACATCGCTGGGATCCACGGAGTGGTGATATTTTCCTTATTCTGTCCCTGTCACGCTTTCTGTCCCCCCCACCCATTTTCTACTTCTTTCTTTCTTTCTCTCTCTCTCTCCCTCTCTCATATTTACCATCAAATAAAACCCTTACTATTGTCACTGGCATATAGTCTCATTTGCACCTTAATTCGGGCAGAGGAATTTCTAAATAACCTTAATAACAATTGGATCATAACAGGGATGTTACTGAAAGGATACCACAATTTGTTAGAAACAGGATCCACTATTACTCTGTCATGGGGGTCAAATGGTGAGCCAGTGGGGAAGAAGACCAGCCTGGCTGAACTGAGAGCTTTGTCTGGAGCTAAGGAACAAAAGGAGATTTTATGACCTTTGGAATAAGGGGCAGGTGAATAACAAGGACTACAAAGATGTAGTAAGAACTTAGAACTTAATTTGACTACTACAGTAAAAGACAATAATACTCTGAAGAGTATTACTATGTCCTTTAATGGATGTGAGGGAAAGCATACTGAAAAAGGATGAGGAAAGTGCTGGGGTGCTTAATGCCTTGTTTTGCCTCAGCCTTTAATAGCAAGACCAATTGTTCTCCAGGTATCCAGTCCCCTGAGGTGGAAGACAGGGATGGGGAGCAGAAAAAAGCCTTAATAATCAAAGGGAAAGTGGTCAGTGACCTGCTACACAGCTTAGACACATACAAGTCTACAGAGCTGGATGGAATCCACTCAAGGAGTGCATGAGGGAATAGGATGTTGTCTACCTGGACTTCAGTAAAGCCTTTGACATTGTTTCACACAGCATTCTTTTGGAGACACTGGCTGCTCATGGCTTGAACACATGTTCTCTTTGCTGGATAAGAATTTGGCTGGATAGCTAAGACCACAGGGTGGTGGTAAATGGAGTTAAATCCAGCTGGTGGTCAGTCACAAGTGATGTTCCCCAGGGCTCAGTGTTGGGCTCAGTCCTGTTTAATATCTTTAGCTATGATCTGGACAAGGGGATCAAGTGCTCCCTTGGTCAGTTTGCAGACAATATCAAGTAGGGTAGAAGTGTTGATCTGCTTGAGGGATTCTTCTTCAGAGAGAACTGTACAGGCTGAATCAATGGGTTGAGGCCAACCATATGAGGTTCAGTAAGGTGAAGAACTGAATCCTGCACATGGGTCATAACAACCAAATGCAACACTACAGGATTGAGGAACAGTAGCTGCCTGGTGGAAAATTACTTTTTTGGCAGCTGGCTGAAAATGAGCTGACCAGGTGTCCAGGTGATCAGGAAGGCCAAAGGCATCCTGGCTTGTATCAGAAATAGTCTGGCCAGCAGCACAATTATTTGCCTCCTGTAGGGGCCACACCTCAAGTAATACGTCCAGTTCTAGGCCTCTCACTACAGGAAAGACACTAGGGTGCTGGAACCTCTCCCGAGAAGGGCAACAAAGCTGGTGAAGTGCCAGAGCACAAGCCTTACAAAGAACAGCTGAGAGAGCCAGGGGTTTATTCTGGAGAAAAGGAGGCTCAGGGGGGACGTTATTGCTCTCTGCAACTGCCCAAAAGGTAACCAGTCCTAGGACGAGAGGAAACAGCCTTAAGCTGTGCTAGGGAAGGTTTAGACTGGGTATTAAGAAAAATTTCTTCACCAAAAAAAGGGTTTCCAAGCACTGGAACAGGCTGTCCAGGGAAGTGATTGAGTCACCATCCCTGGAGGTATTTAGAAGTCATGTAAATGTGGCACTTAGGGACACGTGTCATTGTTAGGTTAGTGGTTGAACTCAATGATCTTAAGGGACTTTTCCAACTTAAATGATTTTACGATTCTACTAAACGGTATTGGAAACCTAGTATTAGTAATTTTAATGCAGTATAGAATTTAGATGAGAGCGGACAAAATAAGCCTTACAGCTTCTGTCTGGCATGTTTCTGTGCAACACATCAGAACATACATTTTTTCAATAACACTAGCTATTTTTTATGTGTAGCACACCCACATACTGAATTCTGAATACATAATTTTATCACTGCCAGGTGACAGATTGACATTAAACAGACTGTCAGATTTAAGCCTATCCCAGGTACAGTAGCATAAGTAGCTTCACTGATTACCTTACTAATGATTTTGATTTGTCAATCATTAATGGCTGAATTTCTCCACCCAGGGAGCTCTAGCTTACAAGGCAGCAATGCAAATTTCCTTGCGTAAAAGCATGACCCTACAGTCATTCTTCGCTTCTCCTCAAACTTGTCCGTCCTTTTAGTTAGATTGATTGTATTGTATCAATATTGATCTTTTCAAAAATTATTTTAGGTGTTTAGTTTCACAGCCACCCATATTTCTGGTTTTCCTGGTGATTCTCACTCATTCATCCTCTATCTTCCATGCTGAAAAGTGCAGAACATCTTGTTACTGTGCTTTGACTGAGTAAAGGGGAACATGAAGTTTATTACCAAGACACAACAGAAGAATGAACTCAAAGATTTATCAGTAATCTGTATTTGAAAGTAGGGGTAGTTAATATGGGGAAATGGCACTCCATGTCTTAAATTTGGTGGGAAAAAAACCCACAAAGACAGAAGAAAAGATATCAAAGTATCACCACTTTCTTCACCATTACATGCAAAGAAGTTGGCATTTTCTATCTGCTTTCTCCAAGTTACTAATTATTTTTCCCTGCAGCCTTACAGAACATACTGTTTTTTCAAAGAGTTAGCAAAAGGTTCACAGATAACCCACCAAGAGTTTAAGAGAATCACTAGCAATTGTGGGATCAATACATTCAAAAGTGCAGGGTCACGAAAAATTTGAGTTCTGCTCCTTTAAAGACATACCAATTTATGGCTTTATGACTGGCTTTTTTAGAGAAAAGACGTGCCTGCTACTGACCTCTCTTCACAGCATCTCACAAAAGGTAAGAATTATCTCCATTAGTGTCATGGTTCAGGAATGGTATTCCCCAAATTAGTGCTCCCACCAGAACTGTGCCAGCACTAACTTCAACTCTTACTCCAGCTGGAAGCACTAAAGGTAAAGATCATGGGTTGAGATAAGGACAATTTGCTGGAAAGAGCAATGAGGTAAGAAGACGAACAGTGTCAGCAGCAACACTAACAACAAAATTGTACAAACAGACAGTGTTTACATATGTGGTGGTTTTAAAAAAACAAACTACCTCAGAATTAAAGTCCAAAACAGCCAAACAGCAATGGAATGAGAAATGCACAATAAAAGAAACAATATTTATAAAAATACACAAGAGAGAAGGTGCTTTACATACAAAAGGTGTTCACCACGCCTGCTTACTTCCACGTGGCTGCCGAGACAAAGCTGTCTCGGTTTTGGAGACAAAACTTCAGGAGGAAACACTCCAGGATGAGTGTCTCCTCCGAAGGGAAAGGGTCTCCCCTTTTCCTCCACCAATAAAACAAGTGGGTCACAATAAGTGAAAGTGGAAAAAACCAAAGCAAACTGTTTATTAGCACAAAACCAAACAGGGTAGAACAGGGGGAAAAAACAAAAACTCAAAATACAACAAATTCTCAGGGGGAACAGACACCCAGGGCACGGGCTACCCCACGGGCCCGCCGGGGCCACCCGTAGGCCCCCCGGACCGGCGAGGAGAGAGGGGGGGCAGTAAGGCAAAGGGGAGGGAAGGGAAAAAGAATAAGAGAAAACAACACAACCTTTTCCTAACTAGCCAGAACAAAGAAACCAGCACAGAGCAGCACAGTGCTCCCAGCGCACTCCCTCCCGAGCCCCGCCGAGCCCCAGAGCCCCCAAGCAGTTGGCCCGGCCGTTAAACTGCCCCGCACTCGGGCCCTGTGGCCCCGCCCCCCGGGCCCATCTTAAAGGCACAGAGTCCTTGGGCATTAAGCGGACGGTTGAGGAATAAAGCGGTCTCATAACGTCACCCCAGGACAAAAGCCAAAGGTGATGCATGCGCTCTGTAGTGTTATGAACCAATCTAAGCACAGAAGAGCAAAGAAAACTAAGTCTCTGTGAATAAAATGGATCAAATCAGAAAGGTTCAAAATATACCCCAAAACTTGATTAAAACCAAATGAGGTTAGATGCTGATACCAAAAAAAATGGATATATTTTATTTAATAGTAAAAGAGTCAAAGAGAGAGAGAGAGAGAAAGAGAGAATGATGGCGGGGGGAGGGACAGGGAGAGTGACAGGGATTAGGTAGAAACATATCACCCTTCTGCAGACCCCAACAGCGTCTCATTGATCCCCTCCATCTGGTCTTCTTGGTGGTGAGGGTCCCCCACTCTGAAAAGTATAGAATCCAATGGATTATTATAAGTTTGGGCCAGGTGGGAATACCCAGGTACCTCCCCTGAGGGGGACAGGTTTGACATTGTCCTTGCAAGACTCTGGATCTGTTGCATCATTTTGCATTACAGGCAGTGCTCTCTAGTGCAGGGTCTGGGGACCCCTTTGTGGGGGGGTGGGGGGCCTTTTGATGGGCCATGACATACCCTCTGCTGTCCTTCACGTGGATGTCCAGTGGATGCAGGTTTCCTGGGGTGAGGGCCCTACAGCTAAGCTGGCATGAACAGAGGATGGGTGTTAACTGCCTCTGATCAGAGGCTTTTTTACTATACATCCAAAACCTCTCCTCTTCCCCCCTGGGTTGGGGGAGTGTGTGCAGGCCTGGCAGGAGATAAACCTGGGGCTATAGTTTCCTGTGAACGTATTCTTCTCCCCCAGCCCAGACTTGAATCACTTTATCTTATCTCCATCAGCTTGCAGTCCAGGGCCGCAGTCAAGAGGCCCATTCAGGGTACAGTGATCTTCCATGCAGTTTTTGTTATACAGTTTTGCTGTAATAGGCAAAAATCCTTCCTAAAGATGTTTAAGCCATAAACCATAACATTCCAGTCTCCCAGCACGTAGGTAGTACCACATGGCCTCCCAAGACAAAGACAAGATGGCAGACACTCCTCAAAGCTTGTGTTCCTTGTCCCCAAGCCTGAGACAGTGAAAACAATGACAGACAAACCCGCAAAAATCTAGACTGTTTTGTACCACACCACCAGCTTCTGGACCACTCCACTCTGCTGGTTCAATTCCATGTGGCACCACAGCTTTGGACCACTCTGCTGGACTCAGCTGGGGCGTGGCTCAAGTATTATCTTGCCACTGCTTTTCACAGCTGCAGTTCAGCTGTGTTTGCCACCTGGGGCTGCATTCATCAAGTGATGGGAAGGGATGGGGAAGGTATGGGCAGCAGTGGGAGAAGCACAGAGTCCAAGAGCCCACAGTGCTGGTCCCAGCAGCTTCCCTGAGGAAGAAAGGGAACAAAGTGATGCCACTAACAGGGCGCATTCATTTTAGTTTTCCCGAAGCCACATGATGTTCATGGTACAGAATGGTGACCTGGCCATACCCACAGTGTTTAAGGATCCACCCACTTGTCAGCACTGTGAAAAACGAAGTTCACTCTCCTGTTAGGATTGAAAAGTTTAATAAAGGACAATCAGGGACAAAGACAATAAAGCAAAATTCACAGCGCTGGGTGCTTTGGCACTCAGCCAAGAGCACACCTGCTATTTTGGAGACCCCCTTTACATACACATCGGCTTATTACATATTCATAAACAATTATACATATTCAAACCCTTTCCAGGAACAGTTCAAAATGGAATGCAGTTCTGCCGTCTCACCGGTAGTTCCCGGAACCAGCAGATCGCTGTGGGGATAAGCCTTTTGGCGACGCATATTATCTTATCTGTTGCTGATAGTTGGTATGCCGGTAGCAGGGGTCCAAGCAAATAGTTCATAAGCATAGCTATTTCTAAGTTTTTGGTTGAATGAAAAAAAGTATTAAAAAAACCCCACATCTTCATAACAAAGCTGCCTTATACATATAGCATCTATTTTGTAATAAAGCTATTTTACATATAGCATCTATTTGTGACAAAGCCACTGTTACAAAAGCTACTTTAACATCACTTACTTTAACATTTGCAGAAAGCCAATATTATAGCGTCTATTTATCACAAGCACCCATGAGCAAAACTAGGACAACACGCAAAATGCTCACCAAGGCTCGGAGAATGAAAAACAATGGCAGGCAGCTTCCCTCCGCTCAACACACTCTCAAGACTGAAAAGGAATGCTCTTCTCAGAAGAGAGAGAGTCCCTTTTTGCTGTTCCTAGCAATGACGTAAGGTGGTATCAAATAACACTAGGGTCTCGGCCATGCTCCCTCACACTGATCTAGGCCAAACCAGGACATAATAAGCTTGTTAAATAGCTTGTTGGCTCACAATAAGCTTGTTAAGCTACATAGGTACACATAGTCTGAATGCCAGATCCAACAGACACATTTAGAGTAATATATGATATGCACATTATTACGTGAAAGCTATGATTTTCAGGAGTACTTCCTTTGTCCCAAAATTAAATAAACCTTACACAGTGAATAAATAAACCACCCAAGTGATAAGAGCTGCAACAATGCAAAATGCAAGTATCCTGAAAAAAAGGGCACAGAAGTCTCAGAAAGCTACATCAGAGACAGTATGGTGCATGCTGCAATTTGAGATTCCTTGAAAGCACAGTTGAACTTCAAAAGGTAAATAAAATGCTGTCATGTCATAAAAATTCCAGTTATCTTTGTGACTAGAATGGTGATTTTATCCTGCACGTGCATAACTGAAGAACTGAAGAACCCTTTCCCAGTGCCAAGCCTTGTAAATTCAGTGTGAAGCTAAAAGACAAAGTTGCATTCATTTATTCTCATGCATTAGTAAAGAGAGTTTTCCTTCTCAGAATATGTACCATTACAGCAAGGCTGCAGTTCAGTTGCTGATTTTGAATTTACACTTTTAACTAGCCACAGCAATTGTAGTGAGGATATCAAAGAATATAGTGGACTCCACCTCCTGCTTTCTTAAGTGCACAGTTCAAGTAAAGGAGTCAAGAATTTACCACAAGATGTTATTAGCATGAATTCTTGACCCAGGAAGTCAGGAGATGCTACTTCTAAACAGAAATTTCATCATCTCATCACCTGCCAGCCTTCAAGTGGGGACAGGCAGGCATTCAGGGAAGGATCCTGCGAAAAGCCACAGTTTCTCTGAGGAGACAGAGCCCATGTGCTTTTGAATCTGTGTATTTTATCTTGTGTGGCATCATGCCCCCAAAAACATCTTCCGTTGTATCAACTATTTCAAATTTCCATTAATGAAGTAGCACTTGGAAAAGCAGGGAAATAATTTAGCTTAAATTAAATAAATTAATGGAGTATCTCAGGACATGTTTGCACGCTAGCATACAGAAGGATTAGTGCAGTTGTGTTTAAAAATAATATTTACTCATGAAACTCACCATCATTTTGTAAAATAATGACAGCAGATGTGCTTGGTCCTCTACAACAACAACAAACGTTTGGTTCTTTTTCCTGTCTTCTCCACTTACAAATTATTGTTTGATATTTTGGGTCCCATGGGCCATTTTTATGTTTACTGTTACAATTACATCATTCACACAATATATAAAGAAAAAAATTGCTTCAAACCTCACATGACAAACTAGCTTTGGTAAGACTGTTCATTTGATGAATGGGACAAGTGTATTAGTTAAGCACTCTCTCTTTGCTACTGAAATTGTATTGTAACCAAATTTTTCCCCAAGATATACCCCATTGATAAATGGAAACATACATCTGATTTTTCTGAAGAATAAAGAAAGAAAGGCTTATGTTACTGTGTTAAACAAACTTTAAATACTAATGTGGCAAATATCCTAGAAGATTCTTACACATTTCAATACTAAAATGAGATTGGCTACAAAACATGTCTGGATTACTTTAAAGGCACAAAAAGAAAAATATTATTTTCACAAATTTCAAACCTAATGTTAGCAGGGCTTATGAGAGTGTGCATGAGAACAAATAAATATAACACACCCAGGAGAATTCTTCATATAGTCCATAAATAATATCTCAACATTTATATCTCAAAATTTAATTTTTTCACTGCTTCTTTCTTCCATATAGGAACAGACCTTCGAAGAAAAACATTGATCACTTACATCATCGCCAGTGAAATTTACTGTTCAGACCTTAAAAATTATATAGTGGCATAATTTCTCAGAAAACTCAAATGAATGTACAACTTTATTTTCCAAAACAGCATCAAGAATGAAAACCTGTTCAGGTCAAGGTCAACAGTCCCAGGACCTTTCAAGGCATGCACTGGAGAAGAGGGGAGAAAAAAAAATATACTATTAATATTGGCTTTTTTAGCTGAGACACAAATCTATTTGTTTTCCACTTGCTGTACTGGGAGCTTTGAAAATACACTTCTAACTCACAACTTTTTAATCTGATTGACAAAGAGGAGAGCTCTAGCATCTGGACCAGTCACAATAGGGTGTTTCTTCCACTCTTTCCCAGCCAAGCTCACCTCAGCTTCCAAGAGAGTCAACTGCTGTGATCCCCCTGTCACCCCAACAATAAAAACAGGTTCTGCCCCAACAGGTCCTGATGGGATTAATGTGCACTGCACACCAGTGTCAATCAGGGCTTTGTATTTTTGTGGTTCCGAGGTGCCAGGCCATCAGATCCACACTGTCCAAAAGACACTATTCTCTCATGTGTCTACCTGGCTAGAGGCAGGGCCCCTCTAGTCCTGGCTATCATTCCCTCCGTGGGCATACATTCTGGAAGTCCCTTCAAGGGGATTGGATATGGCATCCTCCCTTCCATTATGCCTGGCAGCGTGGCTATGGGAAACTGGAGCTACATCCCTTCTGCTGGAACTCCCTCTCTGAGCATTGCTTTTTTTCAGTTCACACACCTGTGCTGCCAGGACAGAAGTGGGTTTTCTATCCCACCTTTTCATGTTTTCCCCATGGTCACACAGGAAGAACCACAGGTCAGCTCATGGTCAGCCCTCTCTCCCTAGCTGGGGGATGTCTGCTTCTGATAACAGAGCCTCTGGTCTGTACCAACAAGATTTGGAGAAGGACCTATTTAAGCTCCTTCCTGAGCTTCTGATGAGTCTCTACAATCCTGTCTTCCATCTTCCGTATACGCTCTGACAGACTTATTTCCACAGCTGAGATTCTTGCTTGTGTTGGGCCATGCAGAGTGTCTTCATTTGCCCGGAGCCTCTTTATCATAGTACCCACTGCCTCATTCCCCTCATTCCACTGCATCATCACTAGGGCAGGGGCCCTATTCTTGTCACCCAGTTTGTGCAAGTTTTAGCCACATCACTGATGGACATTTTACCAGGTCTGGACTCTTAATTGTTTGGTTATCTGAGAAAATTATCTCTATCACCAGCAGTTCTCTCCAGCATTGAATTCCTTGTTCCATGGTTTTCCAGGGGTTTTGCTGCAGCTGGAGATCTTCTTGGCTCAGGTATCTTTCCTTCACTCTTCTTAAGAGCCGTGTCTAGAGGCAGAGAGCTTTGGGCCTCCTTGTCATCCCTTGGTCAATACCCACATCACGTGACAGAGATCCTAAATGCCTCACTTCAGCACCATCCAAAATTGTACCATCACCTGAGGTGTTCCAGATATGAACGAACCAACTTATATATAGATCATCCGGCCATCAGGTAAAATCTTTTCTTACACTGCGAAGGCTTTCTACGGACAGAGACTTGATAACGATTTCTGGTTCAGATTCCTCTGCTGGCTGTGGGGATCCTGGCTTCCCATGACCATCCACTGGGTGAATGGATTTGGGTTTGTGTTTCCTTCTCTGGACAGGGGCAATTGCTATTGGCTCAGGCTCCCCATCTGGTTCAGCTGCAGCCTGGGTGACTGGGGTGTCTGCTGATGCATCCTCTGGCCCCTCTGGCTGTATCTGCTGCCCTACAATATCTGGCAGTGTGCAGTAAGCATTAGCCAGGGCCCAGCACACTGCGATGAGTTTCTTCTCATTAGAGTTGTCATTGCACTTCTCTTTCAGATATTTCCCCACCTCAGCTGGATTCTGAATTTGTTCAGGGAAAATGTTCCAAGCTATCAGGGCAGAGAATTCCTTCAGGGTTTGGCCTATGTCCTCCCACATCCCACACCAATCACAATTTTCCACAACTGGGGCAGATCTCTGGACAGCCTCTCTGCAAATCCCAGCCCTGATTCTAGATAAGCTGCAGACCATATAGAGGAAACCTACTACATAACACAACAGGAAGGTGGTATCTTTAACATCCAGGGGAAACTGAACATTCTCAAAAGGTGACGTGCCAGATCTGAAAGCAAAAAAGGAGATAAAAGGCAGGGGAAAATAATCTCCTACTTTTCCCCAAACAGACTGTGCGTATCATTAATGAACCCACAAAAAGGCTACCGAGACCAGGAAAACAGCAGAGAATGCACAAGCCTAATAACTCTCAGTACCTCTGTTAAACTTTCATAAATTATTAGCACAGAGCACATCAATACGGCAATCCTGATTTGTGCCCCTGATACGTAAAAGACATATGCCAGGGACATAAGTGCCGACATATATGGATAAGTAAACATGCCTAGGTGCCAGAGAGCCATTATTGAAGCAAACAGCACGATGACCACTGGCTGCTATACCCAATACAAATATTTCAAACCAGAATGGATTTTTTTTTTTTTTTTTACTTTCTTTTGCCCCTTAAGTTGGTCGCCAAATTTTATCTCAGTTTAGAGACAAGATTAGAAGAAAACACTCTGGAATGAGTCGTCTCCTCTAAAGAGGGTTCTAACAATTCCTTTCTGCCAATAGGAAATTAATACTAGTGGATGAAAGTGAAAAAAACCCTACCGTTTACTGACAAACTGAATGCCCACAAGGCATGGGAAAAAGGAAAATAAATGCTAGATATTAAATTGTCAGACCTTTCCCTCCTCACACACACCTGAACAAAAACCCAGCTCACACAACATGATAGAAGATGGTGCCAAGTTCTCTCCCGGGGAAAAAAAACCCACCAAACAGGAGATTCACGCAGTAGCTCGGGCAAACTGATGAATACCTGGCGACTCTCCAGTGTTGATCCACTCTCCACAGCAGATGAAGCAGCTGGCTTTGGTGTACTTTCTCTCTCTGGCTTGGCTTTCCCGAGGCGTGGGGCCGAAATGGAGAGGCTCCTCTCTCCCGCCCATTCCAGCTGACCAACCCCTCTCCTGCATGTCCTATTGTGATAAATGAATGGATTACAAATGTTGGCTTTTGTACATAATAGGACAACACTTACATGTAATAATGTACTAGGTAGAAATTATGTAAAGGTAAAATATAATTAAGTAAGAAAAGGTTAGCGTGAGTTGTAATAGATTGAGAAACATAGTAATGAACACATGGTAATAAATGTCTTTTAAGCTGATGAATCACAGAGCTAGAGACTCAGACTCCTTAAAAGTAACAGAGTAAATAAACCGCATACACCCCAGGAAGTTCGTTATCTCGCCGAAGATTCACACCTCCGAAAGACCGATGTCGGCTGAATTGAATTACAACAGAGGGAAGACAGTCACATTGACACTGAAAAAATCCAGAGGATCCTAAAGGCATCTAATAGTCTGAGATTAGGAGTGGGGGTTGAGTGAAGTGTAAATTACTGTCTGATCTTAATGAATATGTAACAGTTTGAAAAGATATTTAAGTTCTCTGAAAAAGTGAATGAGGTGCTCCTCTGGCAAGATTGCCAAGTGCCCCAGTGCTGTGTTTTGCCTTTGCTGTACTAATAAATGCTATATGTATGCTGGTAAAATTTCAGTTCTTAAATTCAATTATTCCACTATTCTCTCTGGTCTTGGACTAAACAAGCTGTCCAGTTCACCTCAAAAAGCTGCCAAACGATTGCTGCTACAGCTTCTCCAAGGCCCAGGAAGGGAAAAAATTTCTTGTCTGGGCTAACAAAAACCAAGCTAACCAAGCTAGCCAAGCACCAACACAGACTGTATCACACCCCCAGACACCTGAGGGGTGAGGCTTTGAAAAAGCCTGCCAATGAACCCAAGGCTCCACCCTCCCCCAGACCCACCTTAAAGATACAGCAACCATTTTTGGGCATAAAGCACAGGATCAGGGGATAGAATGTCATCATAAAACACCCCAAGACACTAGCTACCATAAAAATTTAGTATTCATAGGCAACATCTATGCTGTGCTAGGTTTCAGGGATATATGGAACACAGAAGTGAGTCATGAATAGACAGGAGCAGCATAAACACCACACCAAAATCCCTTCTCATAAAGAGAGTAAACACATTCAAATCTTTTCTCAAAATAGTCTACTGTGGCTGCAGCAGAACTTCTTCCTTTCCCTTTCCCTACCTTTCAGATTTCCTCAAAAAAAGGACCACTTTAGTGTGCAGTTCAAGATTAAGAGGAGATAGGGACATCATTTGTAAAAAAACAAGCAATAGTTTCTGTATTTTGCTCACAAATGAACTAGTAAACTAAGTATGTTTCCCCTTTATTTTAAAGCAACACCAGTATATTAGTCCTTTGAAAGAAGGAGTTCAGAGTTTTCCAGTTCATAGAGAACTTTGTATCTTAAACACTTGTGTGCATGTCATGGCATGTATTTCTCTGCCATTTATAAAAGGGCCAGAGATAGGTACGCGTACATTTACCTAAAACATTTAGGATGTTTTTGTTACCCCACCTCACAGGAGCTGTGTCTCAAGCAGCCTTAATAATAAAACTCNCGAAGATTCACACCTCCGAAAGACCGATGTCGGCTGAATTGAATTACAACAGAGGGAAGACAGTCACATTGACACTGAAAAAATCCAGAGGATCCTAAAGGCATCTAATAGTCTGAGATTAGGAGTGGGGGTTGAGTGAAGTGTAAATTACTGTCTGATCTTAATGAATATGTAACAGTTTGAAAAGATATTTAAGTTCTCTGAAAAAGTGAATGAGGTGCTCCTCTGGCAAGATTGCCAAGTGCCCCAGTGCTGTGTTTTGCCTTTGCTGTACTAATAAATGCTATATGTATGCTGGTAAAATTTCAGTTCTTAAATTCAATTATTCCACTATTCTCTCTGGTCTTGGACTAAACAAGCTGTCCAGTNTAAATTCAATTATTCCACTATTCTCTCTGGTCTTGGACTAAACAAGCTGTCCAGTTCACCTCAAAAAGCTGCCAAACGATTGCTGCTACAGCTTCTCCAAGGCCCAGGAAGGGAAAAAATTTCTTGTCTGGGCTAACAAAAACCAAGCTAACCAAGCTAGCCAAGCACCAACACAGACTGTATCACACCCCCAGACACCTGAGGGGTGAGGCTTTGAAAAAGCCTGCCAATGAACCCAAGGCTCCACCCTCCCCCAGACCCACCTTAAAGATACAGCAACCATTTTTGGGCATAAAGCACAGGATCAGGGGATAGAATGTCATCATAAAACACCCCAAGACACTAGCTACCATAAAAATTTAGTATTCATAGGCAACATCTATGCTGTGCTAGGTTTCAGGGATATATGGAACACAGAAGTGAGTCATGAATAGACAGGAGCAGCATAAACACCACACCAAAATCCCTTCTCATAAAGAGAGTAAACACATTCAAATCTTTTCTCAAAATAGTCTACTGTGGCTGCAGCAGAACTTCTTCCTTTCCCTTTCCCTACCTTTCAGATTTCCTCAAAAAAAGGACCACTTTAGTGTGCAGTTCAAGATTAAGAGGAGATAGGGACATCATTTGTAAAAAAACAAGCAATAGTTTCTGTATTTTGCTCACAAATGAACTAGTAAACTAAGTATGTTTCCCCTTTATTTTAAAGCAACACCAGTATATTAGTCCTTTGAAAGAAGGAGTTCAGAGTTTTCCAGTTCATAGAGAACTTTGTATCTTAAACACTTGTGTGCATGTCATGGCATGTATTTCTCTGCCATTTATAAAAGGGCCAGAGATAGGTACGCGTACATTTACCTAAAACATTTAGGATGTTTTTGTTACCCCACCTCACAGGAGCTGTGTCTCAAGCAGCCTTAATAATAAAACTCAGAGTCCTACTCTCTGCTCTTGTGGTGCCTTGAGCATTTAAATCTGATGGACCAGTGAAACACTGTGGAATCATTCTCTAAATTAATGCTAGGCAATGCAGAAAAGAAAAATGAAAAGCAATGCCTTAAAAAATGACTGAAGCTGCTTTCCTAGGTCATCATTAAGGGGACAATCACATAACAGAGTATAGGACATGTATTGCATGTGTATGTTTGTTTTAATATGTGAATAAAAAATATTAGCAAACAGCAGGTTGAGATCTTGTGGGTATTGTGAAAGTGCTATGCTGGGGTGTTTGGCTCCAGAACACCAGTTAACACCTGGTGTTAACAGAGGAAATCTGGGTTACAAATCATAAGACTACAGTTTTTCCAAATATTTTTATAACATAAAATGAGAAGAGAGAGAGAAACTTGACCTATTCCTATGAAGACAGGATGAGAGAACTGGGGTTATTCAGACTGGAGAAGAAAAAGCTCTGAAGAGACCTCATTGTGGCCTTCTAGTACTTAGAGGGGGCTGATAAAAAAAAAAAGGGAGAATGAGTTTTTATATGGGCAGATAGTGATGGCACAAGGGGAAACACTTTTAAAGTAAAAGATGAGAGATTTAGATTAGATGCTAGGGAGAAATTTTTTACTCAAAGGGTGGTGAAGCACTGGGACAGATTGCCCAGAGAAGTTGTGGATGCCCCATCCCTAGAAGTGTTCAAGGCCAGGTTGGATGGGGTGTTGGGCAACCTGGACTAGTGAGCGATATCTCTGCCCATAGCAGGTGTGTTGAAACTAGATGAACTTCAAGAACTAGATGAACACTTCCAACCCAAACCATTCTATGGCTCTCTGAGGTCACCTGTCAGCCCCCTTCTCAAACTCTTCAAACTAGACAAAACAAGTGCCCTCAGCTGCTCCTCAGAGGACAGTTCTTCCAGCTCCTTCATCAGCTTCATTGCCCTTCTCAGAATGCATTAAAGTACCTTAACATTCTTTTTAAATTGTAGGGCTCAATTTATGGGATTGAATGTTTTCCCCTGAGTATGAGAACTCAATTAGTACAGCTGTAGTGAATTATTTCAGGATGTGGTACTTCAGAATGCATTTCCTTGTGGGGCCCTTTGCAAAGAGGAAAGCATGGTCTGAAAATACACTAGCTACTCGTTTGTTTTCAAGTGTAACTCAAAACACACTTATAAATTCTAGATCATTTGAAATCCTTGCTTTTTAATTACTGTCTTTTTCCTCAAAGTTCTCTGGACAGTGGGCACTCATGGCAAAACAATCTATCTCTAGTCTCACTCTGCCAGCTGTTACTTTGGATTAAATTCGGACATATGCAAGGGCCTGTCTTATCAGAGTCAGCTTGCATCAAAAAGCTGTGATTTTGTGTTTTACCATAGTCTGACAGCTTTCTGAACTCATTACACCAGCTTTGCAAATTAATTACCAAGGGTGTGCTAGACAATTGTTTAATTGCTTTTCATAGGTGCTTTTATCAATTTAAAAAAAAGAAAAAAATAGGTTCCTTTCTACCTGAATAATATCATCATAAATTTCATCACATTGACATTCTCAGGTATTTTCAAGTGGGTGTGTAAAAAGAAAAAAACAAAGTCTGTTGTTGCAGCTATCTTTAGGCACATAGGGTCTCTTAAACAGTCACAGTTGCCTTTTAGTCAGCTGGCCAGTGAGCTCCTTACCCATATCAGCATTATCAGCAACAACCTTCCCCTTCAGTTAATATTTGCTGAGTTTTTTAAAAACCTCAGCAATTTTCATTCACACTCCTGAAGAGTTAGGGCATATCCCCACAGACAGCAGTGCAACAAATTGTATTTCATTGACCAACCAATTAATGTTTCATCTCTTGTAGCTTTTAAAATGTCTGGACTGATCTGGCACTTTTCCCCATGAAAACTATGGAATGGAAAATCCGATTATGTGGACGTTTTCTTTTCTAGGAGACAGACATCCATTGTGAAAAGCATTGGACTGATACAAGCAGCTGCATATTCAGAGCCTACCCACACAGCCTGTCCATTGCCCAGCCAAACAGTGGAGGCTGGATCTGCTGGTGGTGACTGCTTGGAGCTGGACTCCAGCAGGCTACTAATGGGTGAAAACCTCATTAACACGTCTCAGACTCCACCCTTCATGTTTTGCTGCCATCAAATATATCAAGTTCATGATCAGGTCTTTTGAATTTAGATTGCAGAAAACCTTCTCCTTGTTTGGTATATGAGTGGTAGCTATCTTCATTCTTCAGTTTCTTACTGTTCAGGAAACAGGACCTGCTTGGCCTGTGTTCCTACTGCAGCTTTCTGTAGCTGTGTGAATTTTCTTTGCCAGACTGCAAAGTGAAGGATGAATCAGCCTACATAGAATAGAATAGAATAGAATAGAATAGAACAGAAAATAGAATAGTTGCATGGATCTACAATGACTATCAAGTCCCACTGCCTGACCAGTTCAGGACTGACCAAAGGTTAAAGGATGTTATTAAGAGCATTTTACAAAGGCATGATAGGCATGGGGCATTGCTTACCTCTCCAGGAAGCCTGTTCCAGTATACATTGTATTTATGCTGTCATCTACTATCAATCCTGAACGAAGCTTGGAATTTCACATGTAATGTGAACATGCAGTACATTTAATCTACATTCTCTAGTAGATGAAACATCCCTTGTCATATACACAGAAGTTCCTAACAGCTTTTTATATTGATACATATCTTGTCTCCTATTGTAACTTGAAAAGCAGTGGCAAATTCCAATTTATTCTGCCTTAAAAGTAAGATAAATTTAAAAGAACAAATCCCAAAATTTTCAAGCTTATTCATCCTTCCAGATTTTTTTATCATTTTGATACTTGATTTTAGAGAACCTTCTGCAATAGCCACAGATAGAGGTTTGTGGTAATAGTTCTTCAAATAATCTCTGCATACTTATATTAAGTAGTAGGCAAATATATGTGGCAGTAAATAAATTTTAAGCAACAATGTATCACATGTTACTGGACTACATCCAGATGTAATTTTTGGATGGGACTTTGGAAAGCTCGCAGAGTTTTTATTGAAATTGAATTAAAACCCCGTAAGATTTCAGTGAAAGGTAACAGTAGATTTTTTAAAAAATTCTACATTACTTGAACAGGATGGGCCTGGGATCCAGTCCCTGCTTGTTGTATATTGAAGATTTTTTGGCTAATAAATAACTGGTTAAGACTAAAATGCAAGTCTTTCCCTTATATCTGTGTTCAAAAACCAGTAGACTCCTTCAAGAAGGTGTTAATAGTACTCTTTGGAAGTTGAAATGGCTTCCAGAAGAGGGACTGAGTAGTTAGAGCCTGCAGAATCACCTTCCCTTCAAGAGCACCAAATGAGAAATAGATGGTAAAAGAATCTAACCCTAGAAGGACATAGTCTGAAGACTAGTTTTGACATATGCCCCTCCTTGAAGCTAACTCTAATGTATGTGTACCAGGAAGGAGGACAATTTATTAAATACATATTTAGTCAGCTTTTTGTTTTTTGAACTTGACAGCTTGCTGTACAGTATAATCTCAAGTATGTTTAGCATTCTCATGTTTATTTATCTGCATGTATTATGCAGGAGGTCTTTTTGTATTTTCTCTCAGCAAAACTTCTGTTACTTGGTGTTACTGCAGAGAAGGGAGGTATCTTGCTGGAATGTGCAGGATCAGTGCATCTGCTCAGTAATACTGTGTTGTCAGTCTAAACTTTGGAACAAAACCAGAAGCTTAATTAAAATGGTATAAAATATCTGTTACGAATTAGAATGGGATACAAAAATTCAGGTTTATTCCTCAGCATCACGAACAAAGCTTGTTACATACAGTTTGCTAATATTTACAGCCAGCAGCCAGCAGCAGCTTTGCAAAAGCAGAGAAGACTAGTGTGAGATTCTGCTGATACATCATTTGAATCTTCTTGGAGGTCATTGCTAGTGTACTTACCTCTGCTTCCTTACTTCCACAAGGCAAAATAAAAGAGATGATTAAAAGAGAGGTTTTTTTTCTACTCATCTGGGAAGAGAAGCTGTTGCCTAAGTAGAGGAGAGAAAAATAGCCTGCTTGAAATTGTCATTTGCTGCTCGTTCAGAAAATGCTACCTCAGGAGGACCAGCTATTTAGGGAGCTGCTTCTCTTCAGATATCCTGAGATATGTCCCCATGGGAGTCTGATGATCAACTGGAAAGGCAGTGGGGGAGATAGATGTGGAAGCTGAACCCCTTAATTAATAAGAAGTCAAAAGCATAGGTTTAATTAATTTGCAGTCAGACATGGAATCACAAGACAAACCACAAGCTGGAACATAAACACAGAAAGTAGTCAAAACAGAAAGGGCATAATAGGACTCCAAAAGCACACAGGTATTTTTGACCTCATTTTTCTGTGCAAGTTTGAGTGTCTAGCAACCCCTTAAAGATAAGACAGATTTAGAATCAAATGCACTCCAAAAAGAAAACTTGTTGGAATCAATGTTTTCTGTTGGGCAAACAAAGCTAAGACCTCAGAGTGTCGTTAGCTCTACCTTTTGGACAAAATATCTCTATATGTATAAATAACTCTAAATGAAGAATCAGTCCATTAGCATACTTACTAGTATTATTAGTGTACTAATAATTAGTGTACCAATTGCTAATATTAAGACAAAAAAATAACACATCAGGATAATAGAGGTGTAGTAGCATTTTTATACCACAACCAAATCTGGAGCAGTTGAAACTAAAATAGAAATGGCTGGTATGCTTACCTGCCTCTTCTGGAAAGTGGCAAAATTTTTTATTAGATCCTTTCTGTTAAAGTATTATGATTGCCTTTATGCAATGGATTGTTAGGATATCATCATGAAAATATGAATAGGCTATGCTGCTATTGTGTGATTTTGTGATAAAATCTATGCAGGCTTTGTGCAGTGGAATACATTAAGTGATTTAAGATAGTTTTGGTACCAGATTAAATATTTCTGATACCATTTTTGCCATTGCTTGTTAAAATTACTGAGACAAAAAAGAAAATTCTAATAAAAAACCTACAGTAATTAATTCCCTAGTTCTGTAGTTTAACTTCAATCATAGGTGAACAGAAAAGCAGACGTTGTTTTTAATTCTTTCCCATACCTACTTTCTTTTTGAAGGCAAAAAGCCCAACACCAATTCATTAAGCATGGCATGAGTGTAGAGGTTGCCCTCCCTTGTTGCACTCCTGGATGCCATGATCCCAGGCTGTAGCACAAGCACAGCATGAATTCAGTTGCTGCTGTGCTCCAAGATAACACTTCAGCTGTGGACAGGACACCTCTTCATCCAAATCCTCATTGCTTCTCTGTGCATCATCCGTTAACCCAGGCTGTCAATTAGTAGAATAGTCTGCACATTGCTGTTACTTGATACCTGAAAGATAGGCTGGAAATAAATCCCCATAGATCGATGTCTATAGAGCAGGTATTTGTTTATTGCAGCGCTGGTGGTGAGGGGGATTTCTCCTCCTAACTCACCCGCCTTTGTCAAGTCCTGTTGTATATTTATACAGTAAATTTTGCTTAATGTTGCTATGTCATTACAGCATCATCACATACGCGCCAGAACTAATTTACATAGCATGATCTCATGGTTATTAGATAATTCTTTGCACTGTGCATGCACTTCCCCAGTTCGGGGGTCTTCGAGGGTCTTTGATGAAGGCTTCTAAAGTTTTCTTCGCATTTGAACTTTTCAACTTTGTCCTCGGGGCATGTGTAGTTATGACACTCTTCAGTCCATCTGGTCTTAA
>VZRS01014563.1:0-111412 GCA_013398055.1 Ifrita kowaldi
AATAATAATAATAATCTGTGTTTAAAAATAAAATGTGAAGAGTGTCAAGCAACAGGTCTTCAGACCAGAGCCTCAGCCTTGCTCGCTCTGCTTTGGCAGGAAAATTAGAGCTAAACCCATCCCAGAGGGAAAACATCACAGCAGCAAGATAGAGATCCTGGGGTCTATGTGGTAGTGCCAGGACATCCAGCAAGCCAACCGAGGGTTTGCTGAGGAGCAGCCAGCCAATACTGAATGCCTACTCCATGGCAGAACTCCAACTTGCTTTATTTTCTCCCTGCTGACCTTTTCAAATCATTAAGACATTAAAAAAATAGTTAGACACGCAAAAAACATCACGGCCAACAGCAACTGTCTGTGACTAAAGAACTTTAAGTGCAGGTGGCCTAAACGGGCAGCAGGAGGCAAATCAATCTGGGGAGATGTCTCTTGCCTTTTACTTGGACTATTTTTATTTCAGGGCTGCGCAAATCCCAAATAACCTCATCAGAAGAAATTGGCATAAAGTGGAGGTTATGACAAAGAAATCCAGGTGCCAGGCCACGGCACTCTCTGACCAAGCTGCAATTATTTCTTCATCCTCAGGCTGGATTATTTTATCCACTCCTTAGCCTGTCCCTGGTAACATCGCCCACCTTTCCAGTGGCCCTTCATTCTCCTTCGTGTTGGCAAGGATGATGGCAGCGTTAATATTTTGCGAGAAGTAAAGAAATTGTTTTGCTAAGAAATCCCCGAGTTGGTTTTGTCTCCTCCTGCCCTTTCTCCATGATTTATGATTCGAGGCATGGTTCATGCTGTGAGGGCTGGAGCCCCTGTACACTGTTCTGCTCAAATCTACTTGCTCAAATCTCCCTTTAATGCCACGTGAAATTTGAGGACTTTATTTAAGTAAACTTACAGCGTGCCTGACAGAGATTTCAAAAGGCTTGCAGAACACTGCAGTTATCTCTGGAAGGGACTCATTTTGCCTTTGTACTCATCCTTTATCATTTTCAGAAAGCCAAGGACTCACAGGAAGCCTATACACATTCAGCACCAGCAACATTCAAAGAGGAGTTAAAAAAAAAACACCTACCCAAACTCTTGTTACCTTGAAATGAAGCAGGAAATGTAATTAAAAACTTCAATTACAATTGGCATTTCTGATTCTGTTGCTGCAGGAGGTCATCTTGCCAAAATTGGCAAAGCAAGGCTCCCTAGAGAGAAGCTCTGAACTATATTTCAGACCACTTTATTAATCATTCCATCATCATCATCATCATCATCAAAACAGTTCGAGTTGAACTCAGTATTTAGTGATTAAATGTTACACATTAAGGGCTGAATATTCAAGGAGATTTCCTTCAGTCTATTTGTTCTCATACAGCTACCTGCACACACACAACACCGAGTGCATGGAGTGGCTCGTGGCTGAATATTAAGGCTGAGATGAATCACGGCAGGAGACAAGATTCCAGTCCCATTCCCTCACACTGGAAAACCCACTGGTGCTTTATTTGTAAAAATTGCAGATGGGCTCACGCAACGCGGAGCCTGACATTCACGTGCACGAATCTCACCACACACATCTGTACAGGTGCAGATTTTCCTCCTTCATTTTCAAGCCTCATTGCTGGCTTTTCCCGGGCCAAGTTTTACCTTATTACTGCAACTTGATTTACACTTCCTTCCTTTGGGGGTATGGTGCTGGCAGAGGATAAGTGACTCCTTTTTTAGCGAGTACTGGAGCCAGAAGGGATAAAAGCCTGAACTGCTGTGCTGTACAAGCAGGCTTTGTAAGGAGGGGAGCTCGGGCGTCGCTGTTACCCAGAATAAGTGCGTGGGTCAGTGTGGGAACCCAAAGTGCAGAGAATATTTCTCTGCCTGTTTTGAAGGGTTCTACCCCCCTGAACAACACTGGTTTTGACCTTCGTCGTTAGAGAAAATTACCAACACTCTGGGAAGAATTAGAATCAACACTGGTGTGAACGAGGTGATTGAGTAGTTTGTAAGATTGTCACAAGGTGAAAATTCAGAGATTTTGGGTTTGTTAATGTAGTAAATAGATGAAAGCTAAAAACTTCTAAATGGAGGATTGTTGTTCTCCAGGCCTTCTTCTTCTTCTTTTACTACTCCATATTCTGCAGTAAAAGTAATTTAGGGTGACTGGATGAAAAATTCCGCAGTTCCTGTGCACGCAAGAGGGTGATTTATTGAACATTGGTAGAAAAGTAAAAATATATTTCGTTTTAAGCTTCCATTGGGTGATTTGCATTTAAAAGGGCTGTGTAATCTTGATAACGGGAGCATTTTTCAACATTCTTTACTGGGTGCTGTGTCCAGCACTCTGTTCCTCTGATAAGACTTAATAAAACAACTATCTAGAAGCAAGGAATTTGAAGACTCCTCTCATCTTTTCAACTTTCTGGCCAGGACTCTATAAATCCCCCCCGTCAGAGGGGATCCCATAAATCACGGTAAAGTGATATGTCAGGAGGTCCTGTGCCCATGCACATCCCTCTGTGGCTCTCAGGGACTCACACACCATCACAAAGAAGCTGTGCAGGTACTGTCACAACCTTGCTGTAGTTAANTTATTATTATTATTATTATTATTATTATTATGCTGGATGTCCTTCTGACAGACCTGTTGGTGCATGAAGTTGTTTGTCTTCCTGAAGAGCTCCTGTCTGGTATTTCCATTGGCCACGGCTTTCAAACGTGAGCAGCTGAGTTTTTTCCTTGTGGAAAGGCACTGAAAAGCCTCACTTCTGCCATGGTTTTGTCTGTTTGTGATAAAGCTAATGGCAACATTTCTTAGACATAGCAGGGTCAAATTCCTCCTTCATGTGTCTTTTTACCTCAGAGATGTTACAGCAGAAATCTCCTTCAGGCTGTGTTGTTGAAAGATCTCATCTCCTGTTTGAGAACCAAAGTTGCCCAGTTTTCAGAATATATCAGCACATCAAGGACACTTTTGACACAGAGTTTCAGTGAAAACACCTGGAGTTTCTGAAGTGCTGTTCTTTTTCTTAGATACATAAATTGTTGCTTAGCTTTTCACAAAATCTCGTCTTGGCAACAGGGCTGACAATGTTAAAGTCCAGGTTTGAGCATCCAATAGATTAAACTCTATTAATGTTAATCTAACAAAGTCAATAGCTGTTTTTCATGTTAGAAATCCCTGTATATATATATGCTAATTTTAAATATCTCATTTAGAAAAGTAAATCAGGAATTTAAAAAAAATATTTGTGTTCTTTTGCAGGATTTCCATAACACCGTATTTTTGCATTTTTTTCATTTCCAATTTAATGTTCCTATTTAATTTTTACATTTCAAGAAACTATCTAAAAGTTGTTCAAGGTTCAGAGAGAGAACTTAAAATTCTTGATTTTTATATCATAGGGACAGAAAGTGCAGGTTCATTTTCAAATGGAAATTCTAGTACAGAGGTAAAATTAATTTTTGAGCCATTAACCCGTTTTTAACTCTGCCACGTCTGAAAATAATTCTGAAAAATTAGTGTTCGTTTAAGTGTGAATTTGTATAACAAGCATTTTAGCAGATTATATGGCAAATTCCTCCATATTTTTTTTTTCTGGGGACTTGAAATACAAAATTCTTTTGTCGGTTTTTTTTGTTTTTTTTTTGGTTTTTTTTTTTTACTCTACCTTTTAATTTATTTATTCTGCATTGGTTTGTGCTGTGGTTTTGGCTTCATTGAGATGCCAGCTGTAGCAAAGGCCCCGGGATCCTCTGTTGGTGTTTTGTTGGTGCTTGTTTTACAAAAACTCTGCACGACGAGGTTGGTTTGTGTTCAGGCGATGGAAGTTCTGTCCCTGGAGAGGTGGTCACTGCAGGAAAGCTTTATTCCCAGCAGGTGTGTGTACTGTACACGGCTCCGAGTGGATAAACCCCATTTCCAACTTCAGCCCTCCCCTGAAATCCCTCTCTGCCCCTCACCTGGGCTGGGAGTGGCGCCTGTGGGAAGAGCAAAAACTCTCCAACAGCATTTTTAGAGAATTAAAGCATTGCTGCCTCCGTGTTGTTCTGGGCAGGATGTGCCACAGAAATCATTTCAGCCACACATAGCACGGGTTGTGCAGGGAAAATCATTCCACCGCACGTGATTTTTACTGGATTTTTCACACGCTTATACCGTCAGAACCCAGAGAAATTCATTGGTTCAGTGTTCATTGGTCCCAAGTTATGCGTTCCTAGTGTTTGGTTTCCTATTGGTTATCGATCCCTTTGCCTTCGGTGTTAATTAGGTTCTCATTCTTATCGAGCTTTTCCCAGACCAGGTGTCTCGGACCGTGCCAGGGGTGATGTTTAGAGTTGGCGCTCGTTAATTGTCGCTAATGCTCATTATCTTTTGTGTATCCTCTGTGCTACCCCCAGTCTGTTGAGGTGTTCAGCTCATCAGTGGTGCTGAAACAGTCCTCTGAAAAGAAACTTCAATTCCTATCTCCCTGGGCAAAGGCGAACAAACACCCTGATTAAAATTATAGAATTTTTTTTTTTTTTTAAAAACTCGGTGTCATTTCCAGCACCTCTGCTGGTCCTCCTGCAGCGTGGGATGTTAAATCCCAGGGGACACAGGGCTGGGACTGGCCAGGTGCCCGGCAGGGGACTTGGCTGGCTTGCCACAACTGTCAGTAATTTCCCCTCCCATTTCTCTATTTCGTGTGTGGAGACGTTGCTTTCTGCCTCTTTAATGTCTAATGAGGAATTCCGTATTTTCAAACAGCAATTTCCTCTGGAGATGAATGAAAACTCAGCTACAGCAGCTTCTTCCCTCCTTGATGATGCAGTAAAGAAATACATATCAGGCAGCCAGAGCTGTCTTTATTTACTCCTGTTGTCCTTTCCCTGGAGCTTGTTGTGCCTCACTTGTGCTGTCTGCATAATTATTCCTCATACTGAAATGAAAAACCGACTTTAAGGTGTTTTCTTCATGTGAACACAACACTCCATCCTAAGGCAACAGCTGCAGATTGAGATTTAATTGTGAATTAATGGAGAAGGGAGAGAAGGAGGCTGTACATTGTAAGAGAAACTTACAGGGCTTGTTGCAATAATGAATGTTTTATCGATTTTTTTTCATATTTTTCCTTAATTCTGGTAGTCATGCTTAGTTTGAATGCTCAGATCCATTCTCTGGAATGTCTCTGGAATCTCTGGAATATACAGCTGTTCCCAACCATCCTTGCAGCCAACATTCACAAGGAGACTCATATAGAATCTGTAGCAACCTCCTTTTATTTTCACTTGGCACTCGTGCTTGAATCCATTCTTTTGCAAAGATTTTTTTTTCCTTTATCTGCTCCTTGGACCGTGTCTCTGCTCTCTTTTTACATTCCTCCTTTGCCTCGTTTATCACATCAAATCAAATCGCTCAGGTTCACTTTTAAAGCCATTTGCAGCCTCTCTTTGCCTTCCCCCTTATCTCAGGGCTGGTACCCAAAGCCAGCCCCCATATCTGATCAGCCTCAGATTCCAGCCTCAATCTCCCAGCTCTTAATATGATGAGCAAACAACTTTCAGCTTTTCCCTCATCGCTGGGGAAAAGATTCCCCTGCTTACCACAGAGCCACGGCTTGGTTCTCTTTCAAATTCCTCTTTTAAAACAAATTTCTCTTCTAAAACTCTGTTTTGCTACAATGCCTTCAGAACTCCTGTGTGGATCTGCTGCTGCTGGGACAGAACGTTGCCACGTGATGTGGGTTTAGCACAGCCCTGCTCTTTATTTCTCTCCCTTCTGGCACAGGAGTGAATCCTTTTCATCAGAGAAATTGTGTTGTGGAGGGTTAATTTTTTATTTTTATTTTGATTGCATATGTAGGTCATCCAAAACAAGCCATAAATTAATATTGGATCTGTAAAAGCGTCTCTAGTCTTGACAGGGAAAAGGTTGAGATCAATTCTGAAAAATTGGGAAAAGATTTATTTTGACAGTTTTTAAATTTATTTTTTTAAGTGACAGCTCTTGCAATAGATTTTTTTTTTCTTTAATGCAACTGTAACAACTGGAGAACAAAATCAAATCATATTTCAAACTGAATGATGTGTGTTTGGAACAAAATGCTCTGAGTTTAGGGCTCATTTGAGTATGAGAGAAGTTCTTTGGCCTTCAGGAGATGTAAGGAGAACCTTCCCTCTGGTTGGAGTGGAAAACTTGTGGGAATTGTACAAATTTGGTACAAAACCCGTGACTGCCAGACCTCAAGCCACTGGAAAGGGAAAATAGGATCTGTCTGTGTAACTGTAGGCCTTGATGGGGTTTTAAAACATCCTGCTGTTCCATATTTTTCCCCCATCAGGGTCAAGTATATTTTCAGGATCTGTCAGACTCTGCAGCTTCCAAAAGTCACTTTTTTAGGGCTGTGCTTAGTCTGGGAAGGTATTTCTTCTTACCTAATGTGATTTTTCTGGCCTCAGTTTAAGCCCCTTTGTTTGTCACAGACAAAACACTTCCCTCCTCCATCAGAACCCCTTTCTGATTTTTTTTTCCTCAGGCTTCACAGGCACGTTTGTCCTCTAAGGAAAGATGGGATGTATTTTTGGGACTTCTGAGCCTCATCAGAAGTTCCTGTAGATGTTTGTTGTGGTTTTCCTTTGTCTTCCCAGCTTGTAGGAGACTTCACTCTCTCTTTTCTCCACTGAAGACATAAACACACTTGAAATAATGTGCAGCTTTAAAGAAATTTCTGTTTTCACTGAAGTCTAAAGCTTTCATGAGGAGAACAAAAAATAAAAGATAAAAATTTGATTTCAATATGCAAAACCAAGGACTTTTCCAAGCGTTGCAATCCTGGATGGGGAGGATTTCACAGAGGATGAGAGTTTCTGCAGCAGGACCAATGGGTGATTGAATAATTAGTTAGGAATTCAATCACTGTATGGATTCTCAGTAGGCCTTAATTACACTGTTCCATGCATGATCCCCTAAGCCTTATGCAAGGTAATTTTCATTAAAGCTGAAGAGAGATTTTTATTGCCTGAGAATTACAAATTTAGGCTGCTGGCATGTTTGGGTTTGCCTGTTAATTTTGTGTGGTTTGGACGGATACCCAATACTGGACTTTTTATAACTCTGTTATTTCAAATACCCAGATCTACCCAGCTTCTCTGTGGTGATGAAGGACAAAGCTGTGCTTTGCAGAGCAGTGAGGTGGAAAGGAATAAAAAACTGCTGCTGAGCATTAGACTTTGTGTCTTCAGAAAAAAAAACCCAACAATTTGGAATTGTATGGTTTCCTATTTTTTCAGAAAATTCCTCTGATGGACAGAGGCAGTAAAGCAGCCGCAGGAAAACAATGGACAAGATTCTGCATGGGTATAAAGGCAGTAAAATCCTAATAGGAAGCTAAATCAGGTTGCAGAGCTGGAGCAGGATGTGTATGTTGTTGGGAAATTCCTGCTGGTCTTTATCCAGGAGCCCTGAAGTAGTGGCAGATCTTGGGAAATATTCACCCTGCCATGAATATCTGCATGGAACCAGCTGACAAGCTTTCCTTTGCACCCTTATACAAAGCTGGGGAAAAGTGCTTGGAAAATATATTTTCGAAGGTACTACACTAAAAACCTCGAACTTTCTGTGTTGTAGCACAGTTTCATTTTTTTTTTCTGTCACAATGTAAAGGTGGCTTTATTTTATTAAAATAATGAGGGAAAAAATACCAAAATTTCACTGTCTTCACTCTCCCTAGTGACAAAGGGGGATATTCTGAAAAATCTCTATACAAGCAGGAAAGCTTTTATGAGGGAGATGATATTTTTAGGCTGAATTTCCAAATCTTCACACTCATTGAAGTGGCTCTGGGATGGCAAGGTGTGCATTCAGGACTGGAGAGGGTTAGGTCTGATCGAGATGTTTCTTTTTCAGGATTCCAATTTAGAGATTCCACTTTTCAGTACAGCAGGAGTGGTAAGAAATGATGTTGAAGTTTGTGGTGGTCTGGTTAAAGTTCACTGCCCCTTCTGGGGAATGAATTGCACTCCCTGCAGCATTTGCAATGGAAATACTTTGGAAATTATTCACATAAATAATATTTGAATAATTGTGTATAATTGAATGTATTCAGCAGGGCTGTGATTAGAATTGGGTAATTTGGGAAGGATGAGGAATAGGAAGAGAGATGATAAAGGATTGTCTGTGAGGTGTGTGATCTTCAGAGCTTTTGCTTCATGGCAATGAATCCGAGAAGAAAAGTGTCTGGTCAGGTAAAGTGCAAGGATTGGCCACATAAATCTGTGGTTCTGGATTCTGCACTGCTGGAAGAGCATGGTTCTGCTTTGTGCCAGCACTTGGGGCTTGGGAAAACCTTTGTTCCCCCAAGTCATGAGGTTCCCCCTTCCTTTCTGAGAACAAAAGTTTCATGTGAACAATTTCCTGTGTTCATTTTTAATTGATTTGCAGGCTAGATCTTGGAGGACAACAGAACAAATGTTTCCTATATACCAAGACAAAAATACTTTTGTTTTTTTTTACCCTTAGGTCAAGCATCAGAGGGGAGGATAACATCTTGATGTTTCTTTTCTCATTGTTTTTTATGTTACTTTTCTAATCTTTGGGAAGCCGTTTGTGGGGACACAGCTGCCTCTATCCCAGAACTCTGTGACATTTCCTAGGCTCTCCTGAGTGCTTGTACACAGATATTTAATCCACAGCCCGGGGCTCTAGGCACAAATGGACATTCCAAATGGTGCACAGCAAAACCTGACTTCTTTTTTGTTCTAACAACTCCTTGAAAAGACTGAAAGTAGGTGTCTGATTTTATTCACTCTTAAGGGCCGTTCATTAATCCAACTCTTCTAAGATCTCAGGAGACATTTGGCTCTGGCTGAAATCTTGTAGAGTCTTTACTCACTCCTGGAAAAGGTCCTGATCCAGTGTTAGATCAGGATTGCTCTGACAGGTCTGCTTTATTTGTGGTCATAGTCATTGACAATTACTTTGGTAGCTATAACTACAGACTAATTAGGAAAAAGCACTATTTAAATGCTAAATAGATAAGGGAACTAGAATTCTTTTAGCTTGTCAAATTGATCCATTAAATCTCTGTGTGTTGTACCTGTAATTGCAAAGCTCCAATTATCATACACTTAGAGAAAAGGAGTGATAAGGTTTTCTGGAGCAGAAAGTGATAAGAGATAAAAGTGAAAAGTTGCCTAATAATAACTTTCACTAAAAGCTATCAACAGCAAATGTATACCTCTGATAAGAAGCAGAAGGCAAGAACTTTAAATCCTGCTATCTGCAAGCAAACAAAGTGAGGCAGAGCAGAGGCTGGGAGGAAATGTCAGCACGTTGTTCAGACAGGATTTCAAACAACGCCCTCAGAGCCCACGCTCCTGGTGAGAGCTGTGGGGGTGTCCATGGAACCCAGAGTCCGTGGCCTTTGGAGAGGTTTAGTACTCCAAGGAGAGAGTCATCTTCCATAAAGCCACCAGAGGATGGAGGGTCTGAGCCCTGGCGACATTCTCGGTTCTCAGTGGGGTTGGTTTTGGCTGTAACCATCCCTGGAGACAGGCAGCAGCTCCCAGGGGTGCTCAGAGTCTGGTTTGAAACTGCTGTTGCCTCACAGCTTCTCTTGGAAGTCTTTGGGGGCAAGATGGAGAGGAATGACCTAATGCAGACAAGAATTGGGGCCCTGGTGAAGACGGGAGTTCATGTAGAGGAGAGGAGAACAAGAGGTGCTTCTATTTCTGATCCACAGTGGGGGGAAGCTGAGTGAAGGATGTCCTCCTGTCTCAGTACTTCTCTGTTGATCTGAATCTTTGAAGTGGGAGCTGGAGAGGTTTTTGGAAAGCCTGGAATCAATTTTTTGAAAGGGTTTAAAGGTGAGAGATTGTGTGAGGGACAAATAATTTTGAGAAATAGACAAAAGGAGGAGAAGGGTGGCCTTAAGAAATGGTGAGATAGAAAGGATTGTTCTTGTTAAGCAGAACTTACTTCACAGGAAAACAATACAGAACTGGCTGCTGTTTGTGAGAAGGGGGAAAGAGAAGGAACCATTCTTTTTTGAGAACCCGAAAAAGAACCATTCTTTTTTGAGAACCCAAGAGGCTTTTTTACAGTTTGAAACCAATTCTTTGTAACATAATGGCAAGTGAGCACATGTGTTCCAAATGGCACTTCAACCTCTCTTCAAAAAAGTCATCAATGTTAAAACACCCATCCTTACTTCGTGGTGTTGCTTTCTTTCTCTCTTTCTTTGGTCGATGGATGGGGAATGATGAGCCTGACTTCTAACTGGTTTGAGAGATGCTGCTTGTGAAGTTTTGCATGTAAAGGGAATGAATTTTTTTCGGCTCCTGACAATAGAGATAAAATGAGAAACACACAGGTAATAGACAAGGAAAAGCTGATCATTTTTGCTTTTAGAGTCTCTTTAGAAATTTGACTTTTAATGAAGGAATGTTTTGGTTTGAATAGCTGAGAAAAGCAATTAAAAGGTTTTGCTTCTGAGAAAGAAAATGTTTGTTCCAAGAGAGGGGATGCTGATGTTCAGATGGTTGAAATTACACTTTTAAAGCCTCCTCAAGCTGAAGTGCATGCCCTGAACCAGTGGCAGCCACGCATGACAGTGGGGTTTATAGGCAGGTGGCAGGAGAAAGAGAACACTGGGGAAGAAGGAAGGAAAAACTTGTGGTGAGATTCTTGTATTTCCAAGATGTAACAAAGAATCAGCACAAGATTACTTCAGGTTTTGTCTTGCAGAACATGATTCTGAAAGGGATTTATTTTCTGAATGCTTTTAAATTTTGTGATAAGGGTTAAGAAGGAGGCAGGAAGCAACACTGGCCTCCAGTCAATTAGAAAATTATCTGCCTTCATAATAGGACCACTTCAGTAGCAGCAGCCCTAAAATTGTGGTTCAGTTGTCATAATATTTGCCTTTCTTATAAAAATATACCACTTTTTTCAAAGGCTATTAGTGACAGAATAGGTTAAGCATTATTATTGCTGGTGAAAACTGTGAAACCTCTAAAGTTAGTTATGTTTCCTTAAGTGGTGGGAAGATCTGGTTGTGTTGTGATTGTGTTTGACAGACTGCCAAGGACAGGACAGAGAGAGATTTAAAAATTCCATTAGACTTTTTCTGCGTCTTGGGACAATTTAACATCAAATTAATAAATAAGGAATTTAGGTGCTGACAGAAGGGATGGGTGGTCAGAGCTGGCTGAATATTTTGGCTGTGTGAATGTCATTTCATCTCAAAGAACTCTTCCAACAGCAAAAGTTGTCCAAATCCACGCTCCCCAAGAAGCAGTTTGGTGCTGGGGAAAGGTGCAAGGCAAAACTGTTCCAAGATTGGCCTGAAAGGAAGCTTTTCACATGGAATAATTTTGCTGAACTTCAATGTGAACAGAAATAACCAGGCTATATATATGTATATATATGATATAAATTATATATAATATATATAAATTATACCTGCTGAAAGAGCCCAAGTCATTTCTTTAGCTGCTGTAAAATAAGGTTTTTTGGTGTTTCCTTCCTCTCTGTGGGCCCCAACACCTCAAAATTTTGAGCAATTTTTCTACACCAGTGACTGTGTGCCACTGGTTCATGGGATCTGTGAATGCTGACTGCTCTTCCATCTACAGGAAACAATTTGTTTCGTTATGTTTACAGATTCTGAACCTCATAATAAAAATAATAACACCTGAGAGGCCACAAGTATCACTGCGGACTTAGATTTTTATTAGCTAGTATTTATTAAGTGTAAATTAAAAACTAAACAGTGCATCAAAGGTTTGCAGTGACACCTGCAACAAACACTGAGAGGATAAAATAAACCATTTTGACCAATTTTGAAGTTAAAGCAGTTTAAATTTAAATCTAAGCATTTTGCACCTTTTTGAGCAACACTTTTTTTTTTTTTTTTTCCTTTGGGAAGTGAAGGATAACTATTGATCACATAAAGAGGTTTCTTCAGGGAAATCAAAGATCCTTGGAAGGCTACAGAATCCCTTCTCCGAGCTGCAGCTGCAGAAGGAGAGCCCCAGCCCACTGTGTCATGCCAAATGCTCCCAGCAGGAAGAGAGCCAGCTACTCGAGCTGACATGACGGATTCCCCCTTCACCTGCTGCCTTCATTAGACTGCAGTGATTAAAGAGTTATCAAAATTTAATACTTCAAAATGACTGCAGAAAGGCAACTTCTCCTGGTGAGAAGGCGTCGTTAGGAACTGCCACTCACGTACACAGAATTCCTCCCACAAATCTCTTCCTCTGGGCACTCCCTCCCCGACCTACACACTCAGCCCTTAAATTTATGAGGAAGTGGTGAAACCTTTAGCCAGCAAGAGCCACTCCTGAGGATAAATATGGGCTCTAAATTATTTCAGCCCACCGCGCGTGTTGGTTATTAAACCTCGCCTGGTGCAAGGGGGCAGATGGATGTGCTGTGTCATTGCCAGCTCTATTAATTGCACGCTAAAGATTTTCCATTATTTAGGCAGAAGTATGGATTGGAATTATACCAGGATTATTCAGGTGACTCTGACAGGCTGCAGTTGAGAGATGTATGGAAACAAATTAGGTGCAGCTTAGTTTGATCAGGCATCGACTGTTGTCACCTTGCCGCTGTTTTCTTTCTTTCTTTCTTCCTTTCGTTCTTTTTCTTTCTTTCTTTCTTTCATTCTTTCTTTTTCTTCCGTTCTTTCTTTTTCTTTCATTCTTTCTTTCATTCTTTCTTTCGTTCTTTCTTCCTTCTTTCCTTCTTCTTTTCTTCCTTCTTTCTTTCTCCCTTTTGTGCATGCCATGCACAGATGAGATTAGCCCAGAAGAACACAAACATTAGATCTGGTGCTAAACCAGTTGGTTCCCAGCATTTCTCCATCAGTATCTCTGTGAAATAGTCCTGTTCCCACCCTCATTACTCAAGAGGAAATGCTAAGAAGCCAAGCGACTTGCCCAAAGCCACTTGGAGAAAGGTGACAGTTTTACACAGAGCCCGTTTATCTCGAATTCAGCACGTGGCAGTGTTTGCTGAGCTGTTTCCCTGTTTCAAGCCCTCTGACATGAAAAAGCACCTTTAGAGGGCGATGCCTGGGCTGAGGATCAGCACAGACCAAGCCCAGGGTTCCGTGGCCCCTGGGTAGTGTTGTTTGCTCGGAGCTCTCTCTGCATCAAGCTGCAGAGGCAAAAGGATGAAAAAATGGGGCAAAAAAATATCTTTGGAGCCTCTAATTCATCAAGTGTGCCTGCAGTTGACATAACATGAATTTTCTTTTCTGGATAGCAATAGATTCTGTGAATTGTGATAGAGTGCCTGGCAAAATTCAGCTATGCAACGTGGGTTCTGATAAGGCTGGCAGTCCGTGTGGAATGGGATCCCTCAGTACCTGCCTTTAGACACACAGCATTTTCACTAAGTTCCTTCAGGTAAGAAGCTGAAGAACTTCATGCAGAAGTCCAGAAGTAAACAAAAATCCCAGCACAGGAAGGTCTGAACTGATGTAAATCAGTTTAAAGTGGCACAAATGCCTGTATTAACTACCCGATGTAGTTCACACCCTGGAGTAACAAATCCAAATTTTTGTGGTCATTTTTATCTATGCACTGACTCTATGTTCTCACAGATTCGCTTTAGGAAAAAGAAACAATTGCATAATACATGTTGTCGCTTGTTGAGTTTAGAGGGAAATGAGTTATTTAATAAAAAAATAATTAATCTGTAATCTGTCTTCCATCAGAGACATGGTATAGCAGCTCATTTTTCTGCATCAGGCAGGAAGGGTCGTAGCTCTGCTTTTATATAGATTATTTACTTGCTCAATGTTATGTATAGCTCTTAATTTCCAGTATATTAGCGTGGCCCTTTGGCTGCCTCAGTGTTACCTATGTCAGAAGGTTATGGCCAGAGCAAACAAATGTTAATTTAGGAGGTGCAGTAGCTTTTGCAGCACCGAGCTCACAAGTCAAAAATTTCTAATATAATTTTCAGAGCGTGGAAGGGTGTGAAAGGTGCAGGAGTTAACGGGTCAGAGACAGCACAGGGGTGGGGATAACTGAGGGATGTGTGTGTCGTACAAAAGCTGGTGATGTGGTATGGTTTTGACTTGGTAGGGATGGAAAAAACCCTCCTCGCCTTCATTACCTTATGCCAGCTTACACTAGAAAATGTAAATGATGGCAGAGATGCAAACAGTGGGAATGGAGTTCACTTTGTCTCACACCAATAACACAGGGCTGAGCAGCCTGCACAGGTATTCATAAGCAGTGGGAGGCAAAAAACTCTGGGGAAGCAATAATTACATCTATAATAGGGGTATGAGAGACGTTGGGTTTATTTCCAGGCAAGCTCTACAACGGTTTCCATGATCTCTCCATATCACACAGTGGTTTATTATTCTTTGTCTAACTGATTGCACGTATTGGTGGTGCAGGTTTAAGTGGCCATTAGGACAAGATGCCCTTGTCCTAGTGCTGACCACGTCCAGTTTTGCAGAGATAGGCTCAAACCTTTGCAGTTCACTGGCTGCAGCTGCAAAGATGAACAGTTTCAGTGGTTTATGCATAAATCCCTTTAACACTGCTCTGGAAGCAGAGGGGAGCTTTTGCCATGAGTATAAACAATATGGCACAACCCCCTGCACCAATGTGCAAACTCCTACCCTTAGAGAAGTGGAGCTTGTGAAGCTTCTAAGCTGATGTTTTCTACTTGTGGTGGGAGTGAAAGATAATTACAAGAGGTGGCCAAGCTGGCCACTGAGAGGTTTGTGCAGTTGCAGTGCTGGAATTGTCAGCAGGTTGCCTACTCTCAACTTGTTTTGCTCTGGCCTAACCCGAGGATGTTGCTGCTAACTGGGTGTCCCGATGATCTCGGAGCTCTTGGCTGCAGAGATGAGAGTTGTAGCTCTTCTGAGCACTAAGGAGCTGCACAGAAGCAGGAGTGATAATGACAGCATGAATATGCAAGCAGTGCTCAATGCCAGCATCATCAGCACAGATGTTCTCCTGCATCTGGGGTCCATGCACGATTCATCCATTTTGCACATGTTCCCACTCAGCCAGCTACTCCCAATATTTCCACCCAATGGGGGATGGCTGATTGCTCAGCCTTTATCATATTTTCCTCAAGTTTACTCTGGTAACATCTGTGTGCAGCCATTATAGACCTGGCGCTCGTTGTGTGTTGGTACTAATTTCCTCTTCTGGTGACAGCAGAGCTCTCGTTTTCTATCCCATTGAACCTGGAAAATAAAGCAACCAGTGCTGTCAGACACTGTCAGGCTGCACTCATCCCACCAAACCCTGGAAGTGCTAAGTCCTCCTGTCACTTCTGGGATAAGTTTGGAGCTGGTGGAAACACTTCTTCCACCAGGACACCTGGGTTGTGCTGCTGGGCATCACCCTGCAGCCAGAGCATTCTCTTAGCTCTGAGTGACACACTCCGCCAATCCACCCACCAGACTTTGCACCTTTCCTTCCTTTTTGTCATATTAAAAAACCAAAAAAGTAGCCAGCCTATTTATCAAATGGTTACAGAGTTCTTCTGGGCTGTGGGTTTGGTGGAGTCAGTCCCATTTTGGTAAGGAAGGCCTAGAATCCTGTTGCCCTTTTTTGAACATTGATGAGTGATTTATCTGTAGGGTAGTTGTCCAAAAATTATCTGCTGCTTCTTCCACATTAAAGAGAGAGGTGAGTGCAATAACTGTCAGCTCAGCATGACTTTATCCTGCCCATATTTGAGTTTTCAAGCACCTCCAGTTGTGCTACAGAAGCCTCTGAAAGTGTAGGATGGTTTGGGTGGGAACCTCTTAGGTCTTCTCATTCCATCCCCCTTGCCAGGGACAGGGAACTTTTTTCCAGACCAGGCTGCTCCAAACCTTGTTCAGCCTGGCCTTGAATGTTTTCAGTGGAGTTGAGAAGCCAAGTGCCACACAAACCGTGGCACAGCATGTGTTCAAGCTCTGACAATGACCATAAACACAGGATTTGCAGCATTCCCTCAGACCCTCACCACGGTTCTTCCTCTTGGGAAACACAGAAATTGTTGAAATGAAGGAGCAAACAGCTTTGTGAGTTCCCAGTTCCTAGGAGCAGGATTGGGGTGAGGTTATTAAGAACATATTGCAGTTTAGTTATCAGAAGTGTTTGCAGGAGTTAGGCTGTTCTTGGTTTGCTCGTTAGTGGGGTGTGCTTTCTGTGAGCAATAATTGAGATTAAACATCCTCTGGGGAAGGAAGTAATTTATTTTGTAGTAAACTGATATCTGTTGATATGTTAACGTTTCTTACATTATTTATCAGTAGATTTGCATCCATGAACTGGAAAATATAATCTTTTATTGGGTAAGAAAAGTAATTTAATGTTAAAATTTAATAAAATATTAATTACATATGAAAAGGCTTATGTAGCACAGACCACGTACTATACATTATTACAAATTGTTCATGCTGAATAAATTGCTTTGCAGAGGAAATGGGAATACATTAGCACAAAATAGAGGCTCTGGAAGGTGGCTGTTCACTTTATGAGATTGGTTGGTACGGCTGAGCAGGTTGCAGATGTGGATTCATGTCCTGAAGACAGGAAAGCAGGAGAGGAATTGGGGAAGGGCAGCTATCTATCCTTGGGTCTGGAAAGGTTCTGCAGGCTGAAAGCTCCCTGACTGCAAGGCACTGGAGCTCTGCAGTGTGTCGTTGGTTTGTGTCTCTTTTCCTCTCCTGTTTGAGCACCTGCAGCTGGGAAATGTGGGGCTCCCACTCTGCAGTTTTCCAGTTCATCAGAACCCTAATGATTCAAGGAACAGCGTAGCCGGGCAAAGAGTTGGATTAATGTTGTGACAATTAATTTAGGACTTTAATTCATGTCAGGCAGAGGACAAGCCCGGCTGGCACTGGGGAGAATGGTTAAATGGTGGTGGGGAAAGCATTTAATTTCATCCACAATATCAATACTCTCTGTTAGCACCCGATTTCAGTGCAGGCCTTCAGCACACAGTTATCCCTGGATTGTACATTAATTTCTGTGTTGAGTCTTGGCCTCACTTAATGTTTTATGTGCTGAACCAACTGATATCTGAAACAGGGAGCTGCTTGCTTAGATGGGTGATGTCCTGGCAGTGAATGCAACATCCCTGAAAGTTTTTGGAACAATGTGCGTGCTCTCTCAGGCAGGAAAACCTTCCTGACTTTCACATGGTCTAGAAAAGTCATGGTTTTGAACTTGGCATTGCTTTGGGTCAAGATGATTTATTCTGAGGAAACACTCTCGCCTGCTGCACTCTGGCCTTGGCAGAGCTGTTTCCACGGCCCCTTCACAGCCTCTCCTGCAGCACTGGTGGTTCTTCCTCCAAAGCTCCGTGGATTTTTGAGTGGCAAGGTCACATCTTTGTAGGATTTGTGGCAAAGATGAAAGTTCTTTCCAAGCCCTGTTCCTGAGAGCTAAATCCACCATAAAAGCAGGGCTTTCAAGAATTTTTCTAAACAGAGAAATGTTAAGCACTCAGATAAAAATAATATTTTATATGTTTTTTCATTGCAGCCTCTGCAAAAGGCACCTGTGTTCAGGTGACAGACACTGCACCCATTTGGGAGTGTCCTGCAACTCCCATCCCTTTTCTGCAACCGCTGTAATACCCAGCTAATTTGAGTTTTTGTTCTTATGTAAGCTGTGTGTTTCTGTGGGCTGGTTGTTGAGTGATTAATAATTAAGACTTGCGTAATTTCCTCTGAATATGTCAAAGCTCATGACTTTTGCAGTATCCTTTAGTGAGCTGGGTTATCAAATGCCAGTAAAACTTTGTGCACTCAAATTAATTGTCAAATTCATGGAATGAGGCCTGAATACTTGGGTTGCAGATAACTGTATTTTAATAATATCCTCCACCAAGTGATACAATAACCTACATATTCTGCATGTGTAGCTGTCAGTGCATGTCCATCCCTCATATTTTCCTTATCTGTCTAAGGGCCTTTACATCAAAGGCCCTCTTTGGTGCATGCAGTCATGCATACATTTAAATTCACTGCAGTGAGATGATTTTCCAGACATTCCTTTGTGTGTTTGATGATAAAATTCTAGTGTACTGCTTGGTTATGATGGAGGATGATCCCTGCTCCGTTGTCTCTCAAAGCTGTCACTGTATTTCGTCTGTATTTCCACCTCGTCTCTCTGAGCACACAAGAGCAGTGATGAGTTCTACTGTTAAAAAATATGCTGTGTTCTGGCAACACAGACTCAAAAATCAGCATTAACTACCCAGAACATCCAGAGTTTGAGGAGAGTGCTCAGGGCAGCTGTGCTGGAAACAGCATTTGCCCTTTTACAGCTGCTGGATGGATCCAGCAACCCTGAGTCACTGCAGGTGGAAACAGGAATCCCTTCACTCTAACGTGTTCTCATGAGCATATTAAATTAATATATACCCCTGAATCAGGGTGTGTGGATATTTCCTCCCAGGAATGCTGCTGGGAGTCTATTGCCTGTCATAACATTGATCCAGGCAGTCGGCTCCAATGGATTTGTTAAACGGGTTTTTACATCAGCACATAAACCCAGGAATTTATGGCTTGCCATAAGGCACACAAAGTGAGATTTCAGCTCCCCGTGGTGCACAGAACATCACGCATCAGGAATGTCACTGTTCCTTGTAGCATCTATTACTCCAACCTGCTGCTAAAACGCAATTCTAGGCTGTGCCTCATGTATTTCAGGAGATGGGCTAAGACAGGAAGATGGAGAAATTGCTGTGGGGTGGTGGCACGGAGGTGGTAAAACCTATCATTCTCTGAAACCTTTTGTGACTTTATTTCTGAACATGATCCTTTCTAATCCCACTTTTGATAACCCTGACTGGTCAGATGACCACTAAGAGGATGAATTAAGTGAAAACTCATGAAAATCAAAGTGATGGAATTAAAAAAGTGCCACAGCTACATGATGGATTGTCAGTCTAAAATGAACTTTTTCACGCCAACAAACTCCTCTGCAAGCTCCATTTTTGTGGAGCAGCTGATGTTAATTGCTGTTAGCAGTGCTGCTTGGGCTCTCCTCCAGTGTCTCTCTGCTGAAGGGCCTCTTTCAGTTCTGAAGAGCAATTTTTGTCTCCCTTGCAGCCAGCAGCAGTTACCCAGCAAGTCACTCACAGGGTTTCAAAAGCTGCTGCCAAGCCTTTGCAGCTTCCTCTCCATCCACTCATGATCTCCAGACTTGGTGCTATTGTCTCAATGACAATAGCAATTATCACCAAAGAGGCACATTACGGGTGAGTTTTGACTGTCTCTAGAAATAGTTCACACCTTCAAAGCAATGATGTGTTTCACAGCAGCCACGAGCTTCCAGCAACAGCAGCTGCTCCAGGTAGGTCGTGGTCGAAGGGAACCTTTTATTCTCTTCGAAGAGGTGCAGAATCTACTGAAGGTGATGCTTTGGTCTGACAGGCATAAACTCCCTCGTGCAGATTTTAATTACCTGTGATGCGTGCTTTTCTGTGAGTCGAGGCACCGAATGCATCTTCACAAGTATGCAGCGAGCCCCTGAGCTGACTCCTGTTTTGCTGGGTGAATTTCAGCCTTGTTCCATTTTCATTTCATGCACCGGTGTACAAATTTCTTATCAGCTTCTTGCCAGAGTAATGCGTGTCCCATGCTGGGCAGCTGGATGTCAGGGCAGCGTAAAAATAAAATTGTTTTCCATTGGCTGGGCTTTGGGAATGGAGAGTGAACTGAAAAGCCAGTTACATCCTGGCCTCCATTTCATACATTTCTCAGGTAAATAGTGACCACAATCAAATAGTTGCCTGCTGGCTGCTTGATACCTGGTATGAGGAGGAATAATAGCACTGGCTGTGCTGACAGCTGCCAGGTGCCGTGCCTTTCACAGATAGGATCATCGCTGTCCTTGGAGCCACTTATCCGCGGGAGATGCCGGGTGTCAGTGCACATCTAATATGTGATACACACTTGTGCAGCCACACTTCTCGAGGAGGTTGCCACTCAGTCCTTCTCCCATCACATTCCACCTTCCAATCTCCACTCCTTCCCTGTGGTCTGATGTAACTCTGGAATGGGGAGTGGTGGATGGCAGTGGGTGGGTGCTGTCGGAGCTCCTGCTGGCCCCGTGCTTCTCTTCTGTGTAATAACAGGAATCTGCTTTCCCTCAAGAGGTGCAGACCCTCCCTTTCATGCTGACAATCCATCTTTCAGCTTGGTTGGAGCCAGGGCTGGACTTTGTGCCATCCTCTGGAGCGAGTCCTTTCAGTGCTGCTGTCAGTAAACAAAAGAGAGACACTCTAGGAAGGGATGTGCTGGCAGAGGCTGAGAGCCAGCGTTCCACACCGAGCTCAAGCTGCTCTTTGTAAAAGTTTGGTCAAAAAACTCTTAACAGGGACCTGTGTGGGTAGAGAATGTAAGAAAACCTGGTTTCCTGTGTGTTTGGGTTCATTGATCTAGATGACTTTCTTTTTTTTTGTTTCAAATGTTGCACAGCCCTGATCAGACATCAGAGCCTGCTTGGAGAGAATTCTTGGGGTGCTTTAGATGGTCCATTGGAGGCGAGAGAAGCTTTAAGAGTAGATGACCTGGTGTCCAGGAAAGGTCTGGCTCACAGTGCAGCCTTTTTCTCAGTGGATAACCTTCATAACCTCTCTTTCTTTCTGCTTCTTCTTTATAAAGCTTGCAGGTATTTTGTATCTTTTTAAACTTTTTCCCCTCAAATTTGATTGAAACCTGATGGACAGGCTGAAAATCTGATTAGTGAAAGAAAGACAAGCCATACACTCATTCATTTTTTCCTGATAAGATACCAGGCTAGCATCTATAAATTATAAAAGAGCTGCCCTAAATTTCACAAGATAGGCTTTATCACAAGGGGGAAGAAAGGAAAAAAAAATTATTTGTTTATTCCCTGGATAATGTTTCAGCCATCATTATTCTTGGAACCCTGTAGCTTGCCACATCAAGCGAAGCATCAATTTCTAGACACCCTGCTGACCACACGAGGAAGGATGCCAAGTCCTTCCCAAACCCAGGACAAACAGATGTGCTGCCTGCAGTGCTGAGCCACCGAGTAGAAAGGTTGGATCAGTTTCTAGGAAATTAACATTATTTAGCCTTTAGCAGAGAAATCCCATCGCGGGTACTCTTTTTAATAATTTTTCTTGTAGCCTCTGTTTCGTTTGTATAAATTCCCCGGTGTGGGTGTTAATTTTTTGTATCTGTGCAGAATCCAGTGCAGAGGATCAAACAGCAGAGGCTGAGAAAGCAAACACGTGAGCCTGGGCGATATGGCACAGGAGCACAGGCTCCTCACTCCGCTGGCTGCTGCTCCCAGAACAGCAGAGAAAACTGCTTTCAAAATACAGCACAACGACTGTCTGAAGCCCATTCAAACCAGAGCAGGACAGACCTCAGAAGGGCCCAAGGTTCTGTTTGGCTCAGATAAGCTTCAGAAAGGCTCCAACTGTTCCGATGATTATCGGGAAGTCTTGCATCTGCCAGACCGGGCTGCGAAACTTGTCAGGAGCTCCCAGATTTCTTATGAAATTTTTTCGCTGCTACCTGCTTTGAGCCAGGTGCACCTCTGGAAGGGCCTCAGTAGTGGAGATGAGTGGCACACTAGAAAGAATTAAAATGGGCAGAAGTGTTCGTGTTCCAGGGAATGTGGCCCTTCGTTCTCTGATTCCAGCTGGGCAGAGATGATAGCAAAGTGTGTGGAAAGGAGGAACAGTCGCTGCCTTTTAGATCCCAGCAGCAGCAATAAAATTCCCACTCTTCTGGTTGCAAGACTTTTCATTTTTGGGCCAGTTGCTCATCTCATGCAGACCAGGACAGAGTGGGAGCTCCTCCTGCCACCTCTGTGATTTTAGGTGGAACAAACCACAGATTCTGGCTAACATTCTGACAAAACACGGATTACCAGTATGTGCTGTTCATTCGACTGCTCTCTCTTTCTTCTCTGGGCTCTGGTGATGTTTGTGAGGCCCCTGCTCCCATGCAGCTGCCTTGGGTTGGAGTTGATCCTGCTTTTTCCTATTTGCCACCACCCTTTTCCATGGAAGCGTCGAGAGGAACCAACAAGGTAGCAGAAGTCTAAGCGTTAGAAAAGAGTATCCTTTGAAGAAAATGCGCAAAAATATCCTTACTGTGGAGATTCTGAACCTCGTGCAGTATTTGTCTGAGGGAGTTGAGCTTATGCCTGTTCTTGTTCCTCATTTCTGAATTGTGCACAAGATCTGAGTTGCAGATCCACAGTGGTGAGAGTGTTCTTTTGAAATAAATGCATGTAAATGGGGAGTTTGGGATGCTGACATCCCCCAAACCTTTAGAACAGCTTGGTAAAACCATTAGAACCATTGGTAAAAAATGGTTTGAAAAAAAGATTACCAGGGGATGCATTAAGAGTAAAAACTTTACGTTAAAGCTCAACTATTTTGCTTTAAAAAAGGTTAAAAAAGGATTAATCAGCAGTTACCAGACCATATTACATGTGGAGAAACTTCAGAGAAGCCTAGAGCTGAGGAAGAGGTTAACTGACATGGAAGTATGAGGCTGAGATGGTTTTGCACTTGGAAATTTCTCTGGCCTTGCTTGTCAGGGACCTGATTCTAGAGAAATCTTTGCACCATTGGCTGAAAAATGCATTTTTGAGACCCAAATTCCTGAAACACAATGGTTGTCAGACCACAGAACAGTACAGCAGGCGTGGGAGTGAATTCTGAGGGAATCAACTCCCGGTTTTCATCGGAGTTGTGTATTATTGTTACTCTTATATTTCCATTGGATCAATCCTAACTCCAGAAGCTGTTTTCACATGCATGTCCAGGTTTGTCTGCAGCAAAATCAGGATTCTTCTTTCTTTGGGCTGTAGGAACTCATTTCTGGTTCCCTATAATCCTGTTTTTCTGGTGCAGCTGAAGTTCAGCAAGGGGGGGCACTTTGCAAGCTCTGCTTTTTGCCATCGGTTTAACATTTTCTGTTTCTTTCTGCAAAGGCTGTGGGACTGTCAAGCATCTCAGATTTTCAAACTATAAATTCTATTCTTTCTCAGTCTGAAGAGCCCTTGACCACAGCTTCGTTCTTTGTTTCCCACAAGACCCACTGATTAAGTCAGAGGGAATAGTCAGGATTCAAAGAAAAAGCCATTTCTAGGTAAAAAATAACAACTCAAGTAGAAGGATTTCACATGAATGCTTTTCTGCTGCTATTTGAATGTATTTTGGGTATATGAGCTAAATGTATTATTCTCTTTGGTGATCTGCAATAATATATTGCATCTCTAAGAAAAAAGCTCTTTTTTTAAAAAAAAAGTTATTTGCTTGCTTCAGAGCTGTGGCTGCATTAATTCTTAATATTATCAGGGTTAAAGCATCATCTTTGTTTGAATGGCAAGGGGAAACCTCAGGGTTATTCTCTTTATATACAAAAAATATCTCCAGCAATAACATTTGTCAGTGATCCTGTGTTATCTGTGTGAGTGTGAGCAGCTCCTGAGCACAGGGAGATGTTGCTCTACCTCTAATTGCACACTCCACTCTCTCCTGATGGAATTCTATTCCTTATTATTTCTATTGTGTTGCTGGAAGATGACATAGATCTGGTCTTATTTTCTGGGCCAACCCATGAGTGACTTGGAGACTTGGCAGTGTAGAAGTGATAAGAAGAATTAGATTAATAAAGAGGAAGGTGAAGAACGGTAACGTGAACAGATGCAAACTCAGTAATTACAATTTTAGCACTGCTATTGCTAAATCTGACTTTTTTTTTCCTTATTATTTTTTAGCAGTTTCAACAGGGGTTTCTGTAGAAGTTAGAACAAAAAAAAATCCAGCTTGAGGTTTTCTTCTGGCTCACTCACAAGGGCCGTTTGTTTTTATTTCTACTTTTAGCTCCACAACACATCCTCCATCAGCTTGGACCGAAATCAACTGCCAGAAATAAAAATTCTAATTTGAATTCTTAATTACCTGCCTTCAGGTATGCTCATGGATCATCACGGGCTAAGGGAATCTGCAGTGATTGTGTAATAATTTAGGACTGGCAGCAGATTAAACAAATGTGTTCAGCCACAGAGGTTCACTGCTGCCTTGGGGACAGTCCCTGAGTGTGTTTGTAACCCCAGGGCGCTGGGGCTGCTGCAGGTCTGTGGCGAGAACAGATCAAGGGTTTGGTCAGGAGCAGGCTCTGGTCATGGATGGTTTGAATGGAGAAGGTTTGTGGGTTTTGTTCCTGTAGCCATGTCCGATTCCATCAGCCCTCTGAGGAGCTGTGCCCATCCATGTCTGCCCGCAGGCAGATAAAATTCCTCACTGCTGTCCCCACAGGGGAAGTTCTTTAATCAGACCGTGCTTGGGAGACAAATCCTACTAATTTCGTCCATGCTGATCGCCTCCTTATCTCTAATGAGACAATTTCTGCTGATAATAATCTGGAAGTTGTTTTGTTTCACCAAGAGGAAGATAGCCACAGTTATCCAGGCCTCGCTCCATTTAGTTAAATACAGCACTACAGCACATTACAAGCTCTCTTTCAAATTCACTGGCAAACTTCTGGTTTGATAGATTTAATTCCCGTGGTAATTCTTGAAATTAATTTCCAGCAATCCAGCAAAGCAGTTGAAACAAGAGGGTCCTAAATCTGTTGCTGGAAGCTGGGTGGTGATGCCAGTCACCTGGCACGAGTGGGAGGGCAAACAGTGGGACAGAGAGCTCTGCACCAGTGCTGGTGGCAGCTGAGCAAGGGCCCTGCTGCAGACTGGTGAATTCTCCTTTTGCTTTCCCTGAGGTCCAGGCAGATTTGGTGCATGCTGATACAAGAAAGATATATATATATATGTAGATATATATAGATATATAATGTCTTTTCAGATTTGGCAAAATATTTGAGATACCGATTTTTTTTTTGTTTGCTTTATTAAACCAGAAATTTTCCTTTTCTTCCCTTTTTCCTCTCTCTTTCCTCCCCTTTTCCTCCTTATTTTCCTCCTTCTTTTCCACCTTCTTTTCCTCCTTTCTCTCCCTCCTTTCTTTTCCTTCTTTTCCTTCTTCTTTTTCTTTCTCTTCTGCTTTCAAATTTTTTTAAAAAAATATTTTAAAATAGACTCATTACCTGGTATATTAGCCAAGGCTCTGACTAACCTGATCTAGTGGAAGGTGTCCCTGTCCATGGCAGAGGGTTGGAAATACAAATTTTCAGGTCCCTTCCAACCCAAACCATTCCATGATTCCATCTCTCTGCTTCCACACTCTTGTGCTGGGTCAAGTAAAAGTATCTGAAAAGTAAAAGCAGTGCCTTTTATAACCAGACAGCTGATTAAAGCGTGTCAGCCAAAGTGAGAGTGCATAATGAGGGCCCAAGGCTCAGGGTGTACTCTTAGATGGTGGTTAAACATAATCCAGTCGTGCAGCCCAGCCAGGAGTGAGGAAATAACACTCACCGGGACAGATTTTCTTCTGGTCTCTGTGGAAAGTCAGCATCCACTGTGCTGAGACATTTCCCCACCAGCACTGGCTGCTTTTGCTCTGATTCAGCAGTAGGATTGCCCTGGTGTAGCTCCAAGACACCTCCCTGACGTCCATTTGAGTCCTGTTTGGGGTGGGCGCGTTTGCTTTGGAACGGAAGAGGAGCAGAGCGAGGCTGTGTTCCGTGCAAAGGCTCCGCTCACACCTCTGATCTCTTTGTTCTGCTCTTGTCTTTTTAAAACCTCTCCAGGAGCTGTTTGTGGTGAGGCTCCCTGAGCCTGGGAGCTGTGCATGGTGAGGCCTCCTGACCTTGCTGCAGTGATATTTGTGTAGAATAGTATTTCCCTGGAAAATGCTTCCCCATTGAATCACTTGGCTAAATTCAAATTAAGCCACTGTTCAGAGGATGACAGAATTGGACCATCAGAGAATTACAAAAAATCCAGCACAATTTAAATTGTGCTACCTGCAACTTTCCCACTTTTCTGCAGGAAAATGAGTGTCCCTTGTTACCAAGAATATCCTAGATATTCCAGCTGGAGCATGTAATGCGTGAGTCAGCCTGAGTCTGCCTTTCAACCAGAATTTTCATTAAAGTCTCCAAAGTGGTGCTGAGTTTCAAACAAAAACCCAAGGAATGAAACCCAAGAGCAAAAGTTTTGATGAGTTCTACTTTGAATTTTGGTTGCATCTATAGAGCTCTGGGTAGAGGAAATCAGGCAAAAAATACCAAACTAATTTGAATCCATTCTTTAATTAGCTTCCCTCAGATATGTAATCTTAAAGTGATCTTAAATTTAAAAGTTTATCCAAAGGCCATTGGAGCTGCTTGGAGTTTCTTCCACTGACATGTGCAGGCTGAAGTGCCCAAGTGGCACAGTTTAATATGAAACGTGATTGTTTTGAGTTTATCATCAGTTTAATCTGAGTTTATCATCAGTTTAATCTGAAATGTTTCAGTGAGGCACAAGCCATGTTTGCTAATACATGCCAAGGAGCTTTTTACCTTGTTACTCTAATGAAATATTCAATTAGAACAATCGTTTAGTTTAATTGAGCAGTTACCTGATAATCTGCACACGCTTAATGGGGTAAATGTGTGAGGCAAGTGCAAAAAAACCCCAACCCTTCAGTAAATTAAACTGATACAGCATTCAATGAACTAATGAGGTGCTGTGGGAGTTGCATTTCAATTAAAAATCTATGAGGATGTCAGGAACTTATGGAAGTTGTTTTTGAGTTTTGCCTGCTTTCCATGGAAGGGAGAATCAGTGAGAGGCTCCTTAAACACTCAACTGAGTTGGAAATGAAAGCTGGAAATATGTTTTAATGAAGACAGAACAGTTTCTCTCCTCCAACTGCATTTGGCAGCCCAAGTTTTTGACAACCTGCCTGGCCTCACCTACGCTCCACACGGATTTTCTGGATTTTCTCATCACACTTTATGAAAGGGCCAGCTGTGAGAATGACCAACATACGTCTCAATTCCTGCAGGCACAGTAGAGCCAGGCTGCGTGGCTGAAGAAGCCATTAGGTTTATGGACTTTGAGAATGAATAACCCTGATATGCCTGCAATAAGCTGAGGGGATGGATCTTTAATGGTTTTCCAGATATGTTTAGAGTTATTCAGCAATTTGAAACTCCGGAGTTTGCAGCTGAAGTGGCCAGGAACAGATTTGATTGCCAGCCTTGCAGTGTCCCAGGGAGGATATAGATCATTTGTGGGAGTAACATGCTCCAAATGGGTTATTCGAAGAGAAGAAAAGCAATTAGGACAAGATGCAGCAAAGGGAGTGTCACTGGCAGGACTTCTGCCAGCCTGAACCCAAGATTTTTGGAGTTTTTTAGGCTCTTTCCTGATAATGTGACGGCTGCCGAACCAGACATCCCCTCTCCTTCATGATGGTCGGACAATGCTTTAATGCGTTGTAATTGCACGTCCTGATTTGTGATTACAAGAACATCATCCACAAAGGCTCTTTTTTTCTGCATTATTCACAGGAACGTCCAAGGGGAGGCAGAACTTTTCGTGGGCTTTCTGTTCTCCTTATTTTGTAAACGGGGAAAAATGCACCGGTTTTGTTAGAATTTGTGATGTGGTGTTGGATGAGCTGAAAGAGCACCGAGAGCCAAAGGGCTCCTAATTCACTCCAGAGATCTGACAATCAGTGAACTCAGTTAACAAAGTCAGCAACAGAATATGTACCCCTGCACACGGGGGAGGCTTTGCTGAGAGAGAGGGGTGGCTGAGTAACCCAGAACTCAGGATTTTGATTGCTCTGGTGCTTCATTAGGAGGCAGATCCCTAGACAGCAGGGAAGTGCTATTCCTGTCTGGTCTCGTTGCCTTGGGGTGCTTCCAGACATCCAGCCTGTAAGTTTAGATTACAGGTTTGTCCCCGAAATAAAGTAGAATTAGTATTTTACAGGAATCTAATGAGGGACTTCCCACAAAAGGCTACAAATAGTGTTCTAAACCCTCAAAAAGATAGGGACATCATTCCTTACTGGAGTAATTACCAGCTACAGGATTAATGAGCTTGAAATTTGCTGTTATTTTGTTAGGATCATTCTTGACAGATGGACCTGTGATTTAGCATAGCACTTTCTTTTTCTTGTTATAAAAATAATACTTTTTAACACGAGGAAATTATTTGTCTACTCAATGTGTCAAAATATTCAGAAAGCTGCCCAGAACAGGAGTTAACCAGACACCATCCAACGTGAGTTTTAAGGTAAATTACGTTGGTTGCTCTATAAATCACGCAGTGTTGTATTTCCATTTCTGCACTGGTTTATCCTGTGGAGCACCTCAGCACGAGGGCTGGGGTTTGATGATGCAGCAGATAAGTTATAGGAGATACACAAAAGCTGTGCTTTTGGAGAGGATCGTTTGGGTCCCATCCCATGTTCTGTATGAGCCAATCTCCAAACCTGCTGAAACCAAAGCAAAAACTTGTGTTGTCTCGATGGCTGTTGAATCCATGTAACTTCCTGAAAATGGCTCAATCCCCTTCTTCTTCTGAAATCCATGGCAAAACCCCCAACCTCTTCATTATGGGTGTTGTTTTGGAGTCTGATTTTGAAGATTTGTTCAGCTTCCATGCAGAACAAATCCAGGAATGAATGAGAAGCTGATGCAGCCACCAACATCCCCTGGCCTGTGCTGCTCAAGGATTCAGGGTTGCGTCCCCTTGTAGTTTTTCATTAGCTTTACGAGTGCAGCTGCTTCTCTCAGCAATTTTTTAACGTCAGGTGGGCGTTTGCATCGTTGGGCTTAGAATCAACATTTAGTCTTTCTTAATACAATACAAGACAAAAGCAGAGTTTAAAATACCGATCAGTTTTTGGCATTGTCATGGTGGCAGAGTTAGAGATACCTGCAAGCAGCCTGTGAAAATAGGTGTACTGGAGGAGGCATAATTCTCTTTGATGGAGCGCTTATTGTAAAGCACAGACATTATCTGCATTGCAACCCTGTATGCTTTGGAGTTTTGCATAATTTCCAGCAATCTCAGTGCTGGAGTTCTTCCCCATTACGTATTCCGCTGGTTAATTTATGAAGTGTGAGGAATAAAGCTGGTTAAAAATAAATTTACTTTGGTGATACTTAATCTTTCTCCACAATACGTGCCGTAATTAACATATTAATCTGTAACAAATGCTAAAAGTTTCTTCCTAATCGCTTTGCCATACATTTCATTTGACATTTCAGTTATATTTCACTGCCTTGCCCCGTGAGCAGAAAGCGATAAAAAAATTCAATGAAATTGGGCATATTCATACTAAGAATCCAATTTTTGTGTAAGATTAGTTTGATTTTTTGTGAAAAGGCTCCGTAGTTGGGAAGAACGTGACTTACATAAATAAAAATATCATTTGCTAAATGCCACAAGAAGGGGAGGGGGGATGGAATCAGAGATGATTATGTAACATTTTAGATGCACTCTGAGCCATCTCAGTATAAGTTAAGTGAAAAGCATTGCAGAGGCGCATTAAGTTGCATTTTTATGGGGAATAAAAAGCTTACAAACCACAAAACCTGCTGCACTCTGGAAATGAGTGCAGAAATCTGCTGGCACCACAGCCTGCCGTGGGTCAAACTCCTCTCTCAGCACAACAGCAGTGCTGGGTTTAACTTTGGGAGTAGTTGGAGGAACTTTAACAAGATTGATTGAGTGATTTGTTTTGTTAGGCTGGCAGCAATATTTCAGGTTTTAGTTTCTCCTTCCGCGCTGGGAATTAAATACGGCAGTACCGAGCTTAATCTGGAAGAGTTATGGAAGCGAGGTGATTACAAAAGTGCCTTGTTTGGTTTCATCAGGGCTCTGTTGTATCAGCTCTTCCCTTTAATGGCTGAGAGCATTTTGGTAGACGAATTATTATTGTTTGTATTGGAGTAGCAGCTCAACGTGCCAGTCATGGGCAGTGCTCCACAGGGTTTGACGGAGTGACAAAGGATCACGAGCTGGGTCCTGCCTCAGGTGATTTATAATCCAATAAAAGAACACTAGAAACCTTTTGATAGAGTACTGAAATGGTATTATGGCATAATATTCAGCATGGTACACCTAACTACGAGAACTCGTTAATCTATTTGTTAATTTTGAATCAATTTCCCCAAAGCCTCTCTCAGAGACTTTTCAATTATTGCAAAAGGGAAAACCCCTTTTTTCCTGAGATTACAGGAGAATGTTTCATTAAATCAGAGCAACTGAGGAATAAGGTGGCAAATTCCCAGTGTTCCCACAAAAAGAAAGTCCAAAACTCTGGATTCTCAGCATTTCTGTACATCTTTGATTGTGTACTGGGAGCCACCCATCACTTTTTCATCAGTAAATGATCCACAATTAGAAGTTGTGATCCTTGCCAGAGCTTTGACCTGAGAACTGTAAATTACAGCACAAGAAGAATTCGTTGTTTGTGGCCTCCTCTGTTTTCCTTTCCAGCATTTCTCCTGCCCTACTCAACTTTTACTCCTGTTGTATTTAGCTGTTGGAATTTTCCTGCCAAAATGAAGCCACCAACATTTGTCTTTTTAACAAATTTGATAAACTTTGGAGTATTTCTCTATTTTATTCATTCAATTGATATCCCTTTTCCCCCCAGAAGTATTTATTATTTACGTGGTGATTTTGCATCATTTTTACAGTTTATGCCCAGACAAGCCCTGGAAGCGTCCAAGGCCAGGTTGGACAGGGCTTGGAGCAGCGTGGGATGGTGAAAGGTGTCCCTGCCCATGGCAGGGGTGGCACTGGATGAGCTTTAAGGTCCCATCCAACCCAAACCAGTCTGTGATCCCCTGAGGAGCTCTGTTTGCGGGCACCAGGTGAAGGTGGCACCTGGCTGTCACACGGTGCCACATCCTGGTGCACACCAAGCAGCATCTGCAGCACGAATCCTCCTGCAACAGCTTCAAGAATCTGTGCTGCTGAGCAGGAATTATCAATCTCACTTAGTCTCACTGCATTTAAAATGTATGGCATCTCCTGCTCAAGGTGCCTTGCCAGAGATGGAAACCAGACAGTTTTGACATGATAGATTCCTGAAACATATCACCATTTCTTGTCAGTTATTTATTCCCCACGCACTGACGCATTAATTCTCTAATATTTTGTTCCAGCATTTTTCTGGGCACTGAAGTTAAATTGGCTCATCTCCAGCTGTCTGCGTCTTCCTTTCCACCTCTTTGTGAAGCTGGGTGTGATATTTGCCCTTCTCATCCTTCTGGGGCCTCCCCTCTGCTTTGAAAGCAAGGCTGCTTGTGAGAACTGAGCTAATCATCCCCTCTTGGCTCAGAGCTGCTGCTGTGGCATGGCTGGTGTTTGATTCAGCACTTCTCTGATATTAGCATTTGAGAGCAGGCAGGAGAAACTCTTTGCTCTCTTTTCCTAGTTAGTATTCAAGAAATGACTGGAGCAGAAGAGAGAGAGATGTCCAGGCTTAGCAGGATTATAATTAAAGAGAACAAAGAAGTTGAGAACAAAGGTGAAAAATAAAAGGGAGGGGTGAGAAAGAAAAGAAAAATAAAAGGCCTAAAGTGTCACAGAGTAGCAAGAAGTGGATCTCTTGATTTAAATCCTTGATGTGTTTTTAGGTCACTTTTAGCTTAAGGTCTTGCTGTTTCTCCTCCCCCTTCTTCTTTTTTTTTTTGGTCTTGAACAGAAAAAGGAAGTTTTACAGCACTAGGCTGCTAAAAAATACTACCATTGGGATTTCCCTCTGCCAGACCATCAAAACATGGTGCATATGCCCGTATACATGTGTATTTTATAAACAAATAAATATGTATATATACATCCTCACTCAGCAAAATTGATGGTTGCCTGTGATAGTTCTAAGCCTCCAATCTAGGTAGAAATAGCTTTTACTTGGAATCCTGGCTGTAGCTCACGGCACATGAGATCCCAGCGGTCCTGAATTGTCATTTGGTCCCTGAAAGAAAAATTCATTAGAGCTCAGCACTGGACAGCTGGTCCAGCCCTTCCCTGGCAGGATGTTATTACAAATCTCCTCTAATATTCTGGCCAACACACTCAGCATCAGCCTAGACACCAAAACTAGGGGTTGAAGTCCTCATCTCTGATGTGATATTTCTGTCTGTGATAACTCATTTGGCTCCCTGTGCTTCAAAGGAAAACTATTCTGTAACTGCTGTATTTGTAATCTGAGCAGTTCTAGACAATTCAACACTGAAATTCTGCTTTGTTCTTACACTAAGAACACCAAACTGCCCATTTGGATGGATTTTGTTTTGGTTTTTACTTTTCAGCTTGGTGACTCATTTTCTAGGCAAGGTGAAATAAATAGTTGATGTTTCATGGATGGACTTGTTCTTCTAAAATATAGCAGCTTTTTTTTGTTCTTCAATAGTTGTTAAGAATACTAGAACCTTTTCCTGACTCCTCTTTTTTTTTTTCACTTACAGTACACTGCATTTATCAGTTGAAGGGCATTTTTTCACTATGGCTTACAGCGAATACGCTGCACACCTTCAAAAATCCCCATTAAAATAAAAATCCATCTTCAGATGAATTTTGAAAGAGGAGAGTAGTGTTAAAAAATCATCAACTTATTCCCTCATCTGTGGACTCCTCCTGGTTTCTGTTTGAATGCAAAGGGGTTAATTTAGTTATGTCAAGTGTTTCTGTTTTTCTCCTTAATGACATCACAGATGACTTTTCTGGAAGCGACATAAAGGGCATCTAAGGGCATATCCTCACTGATTTCCTTTTGAAATATGCCTCCTACACCTTCTAACAAGAGATATTCAGCTTTGGAGACCTGGGCTGGCTGCTCTGCTCTTGGGTTTGCAGGATGCTCCTGGTTTATCTGCAGAGACGTTTTTATCGTGCTCTGGACGTGCCCTTTTGTGGCTGGCAGGGCTGAACCCCACTGAAAGACCAGGAGTGGTTAGGGTGGGTTTTTGGGAAGGGTGGCTAATCTGAGGTGAGCACAGGGAGGAAAGATGGCATGCCAGGAGTCCCTGTGTGTTTTGGGGTGAGTTATCTGGGGGAAGGCACCCAGCAGAGCAGGCAGCAGGTCACACGTCACAGAAACGGAGCCTCAGACAGAAACAACCTGTGGGGGAGTTGTGCTGGAGTTTGTGACAGGGACTGCTCCTTCCTAGGAGAAAAGCAGAGCCGTGAAGTAGAAAATGCAGAGGTGGAAAGGCCAAACAAAAGGGCTGAGGGGCCTTGGGCTGATTCAGAGGAGGTCTGATACATATGCTGCGCTCTGCCTACACAGCAAATCTCTACCAGGGTTTACTTTGGGTTCCTTCTGCTTCCTGGGTCCCAGAAAGAGCTTTCCATTCAAATTTCCTGAGCTTTCTCCACCTCTGTGTACCTCTGTCACCTGTCCTTTATTGCTGAGTGCAGAGCCCAGCCTTGCTGAGCCACTGGCCTGGACGCTCTGCTTTGGATGTTCTGCCAAATCCCTCTGGCCAAAAGCAAGGCAGCGAATCATCCTGAGGATCAAAAAGGGGGCAGGTAAAGGGTTAATGACAGAATCTCACACCGGGGGCACAGATATGGGTGATAAGTTTGTGATCATAAAGACAAAAATACTCAAAGGAATGAGGTCTGGCATCGAATAATGGGGTAGTGCCAAAGATTTTTATATAGCTGGAGGAACCCCTACCCTTGGGGGAAGTGCTGTAGTGTCTCCTGGGTGGAGACAGAAAATGGATAAAATTCTAATGTGATCTGGTTCAAAAAAAGAAAAAAAGATGAAACTTTGCCATTACACAGAACTGCAGTGAGAGCTGGGTGTCATCGAAGGCACCCAGGAATATCGTCATGTAACTCCTGGGAGGGAAGTAAAAACTCCATTATCCTACAGGATGTGTTTAGCAGCTGCTAAAATATGTACCAGCCGGTCAGAGATGGGTGTATCAAAGTATTGCCTGTGCTTTCAGGTGCTGTCTGCAGATTAGAGAGTTTGTGAGAAAGCTGCCCTCCTATCAAGAAAAACAAAACAAAAAGGAATCTAGAATATAAAAGGCCAGCAAAGTGAGTGGGTAAGCTTTTAAGGAGAAGAGGTGCAAATTTATTGCCATGTCTGTGCACAGAGGTTGAAATGAGGGGGGAATAAAGCAACCAAACTCTGGAGCAGGAGCAGGAGTAACAAGAGACGGGGTGTCCTGTCCCAGGGCTGTGCTCTGAGCAGCACCTGTGCCACCCAGCAGCGTCATCGTGGGCTTTGGGCAAGTGAATTCTCCTCACACCCTGAATTCTCATCTCAAAGATGTCGCAAAAAAGCTCTCAGGCTGTCTGTGAGAACACTTTTACTTTGTTAGGACTTAAACCAGGGATGTCAGGGCTCTCTGAGGTTGTGAATCCCGCTAGGAGGAATGAGGACGCTCCACAGGGATTGCTACCAGGCAACCCTCAAGTGGAATCAGCCTCCAGAAACCAGCACAGCCCTGTCCAACCACACCAAACTGAGGGATGCTGGTCGTGTCAAAAACCAGCAGTCACTCGAAAAAGCAGAGGAGGATGAAATAATTGTGCAGGTGACAGAGAGTTCACGCGTGGTCCTTGAAGGATATTTTTAATATTGGGTATTTTAAGCACAGTTCCGCGTTATTTCTTTATTTCTTTGCTGCTTCTGGAAAGCAAAGGCCCCTGGAACTCAGTAATTTGTCACGTGCGTGTTTATATTGAAGCTGGCCACAGATCTGTAGATTACTTCATGTAAGAGATGAGAGTGAAAATGGAGCAAGAGCAGAATTTTCTAAGTGGGAATTACATCAGCAGAGTGTTCTTACCTGTAGGAAATAGGGGCTGTGTGGCATTGAGAGGTGAAGGCAGGTGAGTATCCAGAGTAATTTGAAAAAATACTGATGTGGGGATTGTGGTGTCTAATCTATTTCGTCTTAGAGAAAGCTCTTAAATGTGAAAAACCGATGTCTTTGGGGCAAATTCATATCGAACACAGATTGCTGTACCTCCAGTGTTCCAGACAAATGATGACATCCTCTATCAGCTGAGGAATCTATCTAAAGTTGTACTGAAAGTAGCACCTGTAAAGAAAAATAAGACATCCTGGTGCAGAAACACCCCCAAAGCAAAGAGCTGTTATGATCAAATGTTTAGAAATTCAAACTTGCTGCCTAAGTGTAACTCATTAAAACAGTGATTAAAAACTTATTTCATAGATAATGTTGTAAGAGCCCACATTGATCTGAATTCCTAATTTTGTGCATATATTGTTATCTTTTATCACATTAAAAGAACACTTTTATTAAATTGCATTAAAAATTAGAAAGCCCACATTAATTACCTTTTTTTTTTCTCCAGAATGATGAAATTATAGTCAATGTTACAAGTGACTGAAAAAATATATGTACACTCACGCAGAAGCCCCAGTGCCACTGTACTGCGTTCTGCAATGTTAAAATTCTGCAAAAATTTTCTGGTCACACTGCAAAACTTTTAAAGTTGTTGCCTTTTCCACAAAATATCCGGTGTTCAAGGAAAAGCCATTTATCGTAGAAAACACATTGTATAACAAAGTTCCAATCTCTAATTAATACAGGAGATTTTCACTGTGTGCTGAATCCCAAATTTGGAATTATCAGCGAGAAAGGTAATTAAGGATAAAGCTGCTGGAGATAAGTAACTCTTCAGCCATCTTCTGGGCGACATATGAAAGCGTCTAAACACTCCTGCGAGCAATTAATCTTCTACAACTCGCACCATGTGCAGATTAAGAGCAGATCTAGTCCTGAGCTGCACAACACACGCTGAAATTTTGTTTTTGAACATGTAGCTGGCATCACATCTCGGGTTTTTACCTCAGTGGGTCCTCCATGAAAGGTTGATTCTTGAGACAAGAGAAATAATATGTGCCGTTTAATTGTTTATTAGCACGAGAACGTCGCACGGTGGAAGCAACGATTGTTTATTGAAACAAGACCTTCAAGGGACTCTTTAATTATAAAACAGCTTGATATTTTAAAGGAAATGACAGCAACAACAGAAAGAACAATTTACTGTGGGTAGCAGGTTGAGTATAGCTTGGGGCCTATTAATCAGTCATGCATAACAACTATTCCATAAAGGAACTGGAATTAAAGTGCAGAAGATGCTGCTTCTGCAGGAGGATTCAAAGAAACATGGCTGGGTTTTAAAATGTAATTAACAGTTGTGTCACATTACATGGAGAGGAGCAAAAGCAGTGTCTGCCTCACAACTGTAGATGGATAAAATTAAGGCATCAGTTCCCAGGTTTGGAATTCTCCAGGAGCAAAACAGTGGCAAGTTCTGATTTTTTTCAAACTTTGACCTTTGTTCATGATGGTCTTTGTAACACTCAGCTCCCTATTTATAGGAAGACAAGAGGTTCAAAGAGAGAAAATGTCTGGAGAATATTTTTTGAAGTCCTCAGGAGTGTGCTGTGTTCACAAAAATTCCATTACATGGAGGAGTTATCAGTAATACGCCTTTTTTTAAAATGGTAAGTCCTTTATTTATCTTTTCATGATGCCATTTTACAATCAGTGACGATGTGGTCACCTGGACCTGTGGTATCCTGGTGAGTGACAGCCGTGGATGGACATTAATGCTCAGGTACCTGCTGGCCTGGGGGACACTGGACCTGCAAGGCAGCACATTCCCTTTCTAGGATTCCATTCCTGGAAGTAATTTAGATTCTCTGATTATTTTTTTTTTTCAGTAAAAAATAACAAAAGAAAAAGAGAGAGAAAGAACTTCATCTGTGAAAAGGGAGAAGTTTATCTCCGCTCATGACTTTGTCAAGTTTATTCAGACGTAACAACATCACGGAGAGCAAGCTGGCGGAATTTTTCTGAGGGAAAACAGAAAGGTAACTACCCTCAGAGAAGTGGCTAAATCTATTCTCATGGTATCTCCCCGTTTTTATAAACTCACCCGTGTTTCATTTGTGGCACTTTCACAGAAGTCTTTCATCCTTTATGTTGTTCTCTTTTTCAATTTTTTCTTTTTTTTTGGAAAAGCAAATTTGAAATTGCTAATTGCACCTCCCCTTGGATGCTCGTGCTGAATTTCAGAAAGATTAGATGGAGCCAATTAACATAATGTGCAGACAAAGCTCGTATTTGAGAGCCACACACACACAGGGAATAAATGCTGTAACTTCTGGCTTTTTCTTTTTAACACTTAGAAAGGCAAATCATCTGTGCAGGGCTGGTACCAAAAGAGAAGGACTCAATGCACAGTTTAGTTGAACGTTTGTTTTTGACTTTACTCAGGGACATTTGGAACACGGAAATTCTTGTGGAATCAGCTGTGTGCATCCAGAGCTGGCTGGTTTGGGGAGGCAGTGGAGGACGTGCTTTGTACAAACACCCCGGGCTCTCAGGGGCCAGCAGAATTGCAAACCCTGGCAACTGCAAAATGTGACAGCACCTGAAACCTCTGATCTCTCTGGATAAGACAGCAGCACTTATAAATCGTGCTCATTCACCTTCCTTCAGCTGAGATGGTTAATGCTGAATTGCATCAGGAGCCTCTCCTGTGCTAAAGGATCTCACGTGGTTGTAGGGCTGACAGAAACAGCAGCGAGGTTCCAAAACTCCCCTCCAGTGCCAGCTGGCTGCAGGCTGGTGCTTTGCTCCCCGTGCTTCCAGCTGTTGATATCTCACCAAAAGGCAGCTAACACACATTATGTGTGCTCCTAATAGCCCCAGGGAGAAATAAAATCGATGGCAAACATCTGAAGTGCCAACACCAAACTTGTTCTCTCTTCCCCATCCTCTCCTTTGCTGTGGTCACGTATTCTCAATTTTGTTGGGTTTGGAGGCTTGGCTGCACCCGACCACAGTGAAAATTCATCTGTGCAGAGCCTGGTGTTTTTGTAGTAAAATTGAAAGTGGGAATTCTGCCTTGGATGGAGCTGGATTCTCTCTGGAATTCGGCACGGCTGGGATTAATACCAAAGAACACGGTTTAGTTCTGGTGTCTTCGTTGTTTCTTTAGCTTTATGGCAAGTTTAGAGACAACAGAAAAATAGAGGCCCTAAAATGCTTTTTGAGAACTGGAGAGAAATAAAGGTGGTAAATGGCATGTAAGGATGACTCAGCAAATTTGGTTTCCACGCAGAAATAATTGAGGGAAAAGCACAGCAGTTACAAAAAAGGTGCTTTTGCTAAGAAAAGGGACATCAGGAGCTAAGTGCTGGTTAAACACTGATAAAATAGGAGTAAAATAAATATTTTAAACCATAAGACAAATGTTGTGCATAGGAAATCTCTAGATTCCCTGTCTTTTTGAACTTCTAAGGAAAGACCAGATTTTATTTCTTGTGGTGGTTGACATCAGTTATTCGACTCAATACTAGAGTGATATTGCAGGGGTTTTCTCCTAGAAAGAACTGATAAGATGAATTTATATTCAAAAAATGTTGTATGAAAATGTAATTTATTCTTCTTCTGCATGAAAAAAATTCCCAGTTAATACTCAACATTACCATAATATTTTTATGCAGGTGATTGGCCTGCTTGAGAGTGTTTGATATAGTTTTATGAGGCTGATATGGAAAATTTCACTGAAAAAAAATCGAAATGTTGACTTTTTTGCATATCCCTGTGTTTTTGCTGCTTCCTTGAAGTGACTCCTGTAATGGGAATGGGTTTCTTAAGCTTCAGCTACTCTGAGCATCCTGGGTGAGATCTGAGAAATGCCAGAATCATTCACCTTCACTTAGCCAGAGTCTAGCTCTGATTGTTAGCCTTGGCTTTGCCTCCAACATCTATTAAAAACTCAGCCAGCCATAAACCCCCGATTCTCCTAATTAGTATTTTGGATTCTACTCACCCTCCTTTCCCTTTCAACTCCCAGCAAAGCTGACATTTGTGCCCAGCACAGGTTCACAGCCGTAGGAACAAATCCTCCTGTGCGGGGAATTTCCCTTTTGCCTCATTTCTCCTCCAACCCAAGGTACCAATTATGTCACTGGCTCTGTGACACAGCTGCTGACTTCACTTTTCCTCCTTAATAACCCACCCTAAGTAATGACTTGGCTGCTGCTAAGCTGGCATTCAGTGGCAAACTCAGTGAAAGCAAACTCCACGTGCCCACAGCTACCTAAACCCTGTAATCTTGAAAGCAGATTACACTTTTATCTTCAGAAAGAAGTTCCTTGTAGTGACATTTGCTTTCCTCTCAGGTGGCGGGGAAAGGGCTGAGGGATTTAATTCCAGATGTGCCTCATGGTTCTGTTTGCTCCTTAGTCAAAACAGACTTTGGGGGTTTCGTCTGCTGGCTTTTCCCAGAAGAACTGAGGTTGTTTGTGTGTAGACTTGGAGACGGAAAATTCTGGTCGAGCTCTGAGGTTTCTTTTCCTTTCTCTTCTTCATTTCATTGGGGGTTCTGTGCTTGTAGTACGTCAGCTAATTAGTTTTTGGGTAAATTAATCTTCAAGTGACACTAGGAGGTGGGATGTTAATTCTCACATATTCCTTGTTCCTTTCTATCTAATTATTCCTGAGAGTTGTAGGGGTTGTGTTCTAGAAAGGCAGCTCAGCATGGGGTTTAGCAGTACCCAAGCACAGGAAAAAGGGTAAAAAATTACCATATTTGACAGGCCTGCAGCTGCTTCGAGATTGTCATTCCCCAATTTTCATTTCTGTCCTGTTGGTGCTGTAAATAATTAACCAAACAGTGATTACCTGTACAATCCTCTGAACTTCCAGAGAGCTTTCTTAATGTGAACTAACACATCTGTCATGTGCTCGAGAGGAGTTGTGAACTCTGAGCCAAATTTCCCCTTTTATTCTGCTGCTACACCTTGTTTATGAGTCAAGGAGTTTGGCATGCTGGGAGGAGCATGATTTTGCTGTGAATTAAACAGGAGAAGCAAAGACTTGTGATGCAGGCTGAAGAGCAGAAGAAAATGCTGGCTTGGGTGGCCATAAAGTTCTGCACAATCTAGAAATAAAGCAAAAATTCTGCAGGCACCACGGTTTAAAAGACAAAGCTGAAAGTGCATAAAAAAAAAATAAGGAAAGAATTTAAGTAAAAGACTTGTGGAGAGCAAGCAGATATCAAAATACAGGCTGCGAAAATTTTGTACAATCTTACGAGAGTATAATTGAATTTTGGGGATATTTAAGGCAAGTAAACATAAGTGATGTTATCAGATCATGAAAAAAGGAACATTGGCTCAGCTGCAAGGTCTGAAATATCTCTGGAAAGATGGAAGATGAGGTCAGACAGGTAGGATTGGGACAGGTTTGCATTACTTTATCTTCCTCATGTGCACTTGCTAGAGTTGTGTTTGATTTGCCAGGACTGGAGGTGATGAATTGTGTCAGTGACCCAGAGAAACAAGACCCCAACAGCACAGGTTCAATACTTACACTCAGAGTGAGGAGGGCATAAATGCCTCAGTATGAAATAACCTTACTAATTTGGGGAAAGAACGTGGGATGTATTTTTTTCCTTTGAGTCTTTACAGAGAAATTGTTACTTTTCCAAACCCTGACGGTATTGTTTTAGTTTTGTTCCACATCAGCCTTGGAGGAGTTCAAGACTGAAAGACTAAAAGAGCAAATGTAAAAAATATTTTCCCACCTTCTTCTTACCTTTTGACCTTTTCAGAGAAGAAAAGCAAAGTGTGCCTCGTGTTGAGACACCAGAGAGGAGCTGTGGAAGGAAGTGGCACCAAGGTGAGTGAAAGGGAGCTAAACCTCAAAAGTCAGCTTTTATTTGAGTGCAAACTGGAACAGAGCAACATTTGAGACAGAGAAAACACAGCAGGATGGATTGAAATGACAGATCTCTCACCATTTTCATGCAGGACCCTTGGGGCCTTTCTCAGTCCAACGAATTTCAGTGCATTCCTTGTTTGCAGCAATTCCAATTTCCAGTCCTGCTGGAACACGCTGCTGTTTTCTTTCCATCACTTCTGAAGCTCAGCTGCATCTGCTCCCTCTCAAATCCTCAAGGCTTGTGCTGCACACTCATTTCCTGCCTGCTTTTCCCCACCTTGTACTCCAGAGCCTGTTTTTCCTTATTGATTTCTGCACTTTCAGTTGCTTTACAAGGTGTAACAACTCCTGCTCAGGCCAGAGGGTCTCACCTTGGCCTGGGCCACAGGGATGTAAATCCGAACCTTTTTCCTGCCTCCTGTACTGCAGGTTTTTAGCAGAGCAGAGCACACAAACCACACAGATGCCATCCGCCTCGGGAACATTTCCCTCACTCTCTCATTTCATACCACTATGAAAGAAGCACTTGGAATATTTTGTTAAAAGAAAAGGGACTAAATCGATCAATTGATAAATCTTGCTTGGTCAGAAAGCTGCTGTCCATGAAATGATTTATCCTGTGATGGTTTTGCAGCTGTCAGGGATGGCCACGTTCTGATCCCTGTGGGGCAGCAGAGGAGTTTGGCCATCTCAGTTTCAGGTGCACAAGGGATGCTGGCACCGATGGCATCTTTGTCTGTTGGTTCAGAGCACAGAGAAGGTCACTGGATTTTCCCAGTGATGGAAGAAGAGCTGAGGACCCAAATATAAGAAGGCAGTGTTAACTAAAATAGATAAAGAGACAATTAACCTTCAAACTTGCCAGTATTTCCAAGAACTGCAGACAAACCAAGCAGTACTGGGTTTCTCTGCACCATTGTACCATGAACCACCCCAGGCAAGATTAATTTTTACAAGGCCCATTTTGCTGCATCCTCCTCTTGTAAAAATCAAAGCAATATAGCTTTCTAAAGAAAAAAAAAAAAAAAAGCAAAAAACCATAATATCTTGATGATTCCTTAAGAGATCTCTTCTCACAGTTATAGGTATCTTAGAAAGGAAATTGATGCATCTTCCCTTCTTCTTTGTGTGTTCTTGGTGCCACAAGCTGTGCACAGCATGCTTTCAATTAATTTAAACTAACTTTCCATCTGCTCCAACAAATGTAGGATTTGAGTGAAAGACAGTATGATGGAGTGACACGAAATCTGCTAATAGCAAACACTAATGTGGGAGCCAGTCTGCTGTGGAAAATGGAATATCCAGAGTGCTCCCTCTCTGCTCCATTTTAAAGGCTCGCTTTAGTGAAAAATGATTATTGTTTTCAATATTTGCCTAATCAGGATGGGAAAGGAAAGCTTTAGTGCTGGAGATGGTGATTTACACTTTACAGAGCGTGGCAATGTGAGGAGCAGGATGTATCAGATCGATTCCCTTTTAATTGCCACTTTCATCAAGTTTTATGGTATGGAATTATTTCATTATGTTTCTACACTTAAAACAAAACCACAGAAATGCTGAATATGATTGGAACTTGGAAAGCTTTGGCTTTGCTAACAGTTTGATCGGAATACCGTGTATGTTGCAAATATTCTGCTTTTCCCTGGCAAATTAAATTCCAGCAAAGGTATTTAAATCAGAAAAGCCAAGGCCTCAGTAAAACAGTGACAATGGCAACATTCATGTAATGACACAGACTAAATTATAATAAATGTGTACAATAAAAGCCCTTTGCTATTAAATGTGTGCACTTTACAGACGTTAATTAGTCCTTGGTGTGTGGGTTTTAGTGGGGGGGTTGTGCTGCTGGGTTTTTTGGGGAGGTTATGGTGGTTTTTTCTATTTTTTTAAGTACAAAATAGGAGCTAACTCTGATCCTGGCACCAGCCCTTCAAGCAATAACTGTTTAGAGCCATGTGGTAATTAACTTTTACCTGCAGCCCAACCTTGTTCCCAGTTGAACTCAGGGGAATACGTTTATGGCTTTTTTTTCCCCATTTTAAATTAGCATGTGAATTTGCAAAGTGGAATTAATTTCGGGCCCTGCTTCCTCCTCCCCATATTTCTTCCTTTAAAGTACCGTGCTTTCAACCCTGGTTGGCCTCTTCAAGTGGTCAAATACCTGGAAATCAGAATTCTAGAGCTTGGAGAGGCGTGTAGGGAGCTGTGGTGGCAGCATTTCTGTGAGCAACAGCAAGGAAAAAATAAGAAACTGCTTCTTGATAGTTCATCTCTCAAACTCAACAGCACTTGCACTTTAGAGTGGATTTCATGGAGAATAATTCTGTGTAATCTTGTGTAGATCCATGGAAATTGATGCCGTGTTTTCATGGCAATTATGTCCCTGCAGTAAGGACAGATACTTCCCACTGCTGCCACCTCGGTCACCTCAAGTACTGGCAGTTCTTGGTTTGGGGAGTGTTTTTCTGTTTGTTTAGGGGTTTTTTTTAGGTTGTTTTTTTTTTAAGACCTCATTCTTGGCAAGGCTGAGCAAGAGCTGGATTTCAGGTGACCTCACAGCCTGCCTATAGATCAAACAGCGTGAGACACCCAGTGGGTGTGGGAGAGGGCCCTTCCAAGGCAGGAAATAAACACTGCATTTCTTTCTTTCTGTTTTTCCCCAGGACTATATAAGCATCTAACACCCAGTCTCTCACAGCTGTGTGCCCTCCTCATCAATTTATGGCAATTTTGGGGGTGACATTGCTTGCTGGAGCTGTTCCATTCTGCAGAAAAGAATTATGGATTTCCCAGGGCAAGACAATGTGTGAGTAGGAGCCATTTAATTTCCTTTAGTTCCTTTCTCGTTTGCTGCAGACCCAAGCAGAGAAACAGAAGTCTGTTCGTCTAAAAGCTGCTTTTCCTCACTAGATATGTTTTATATGTAGCAGCAGTTTCAAACTTAGAAAAATATGCGGCAGAAAAGTTTTCTAATAATTTTATCTGACCAGCCGAGTGAGTTAAGAAAAAAAAAAAAGTTCTTTTGGACATGTGGTGAAATCAATCCTCACTGATATTTAGCAGAGATCCCGGGTGTCCAAAACCTTGTCTGCTCCCCCGATTATGTCATGTGGTCTGATGAAAAGTGTTAACTTTCCCTCCAGACCTCTCCTCCCCGCTGTTCTGCAGGGCATTTATACACCTACAGCAGATAATGGCCTCAGGAATTTATATGCTCAACCTGAAACCCTTGTAAGAGAAGTAATTAGACAGGCTTAATTAGAGCTGGCGTGACAAAATTTATGTCGGTAAACGTGCCCAATTCTGCCCAGAAAGGCATTTTCAAAGGGCTCTGACTGCTGTGTTAGTCATGCTCATTTTTCAGGCAGTGTGTACAAGTGTATAATATTTAACCACCATTAAATGTTTTTCCAGTTGGAACTGTTTCATGCGGAACTCATCCATTTAATCAATCCATCTCTTTCATTGTTAGACTGCAACTGGTGTGGCTGCAGAGAAGGCAGAGAAAAGGAGAAAATGAGATGCTCCATTAGGAAACACCATTTGGAAGTGACAGATTAAGCTATTTGAAATGAAGGCAAACGTGAGCCATTTTGGGGACGCTTTATTTTATGCGTAAATGGGATCATTGGCTGAAAAATAATCACTTGGTCCATCAAAGACATAACCCAGAAATGAGGTGGAGAGAGAATTTAACAGAGGATGAGTAATAGAGGTAAGAGAACAAGCATGTGGCAAGGCAGGGGAGATAATACAAGTTATTTAACATGGCAAACAATGGCAGCTAATGGTAATTAACAGTTAAGTGAACGCATTTTTCCCCTTAAAAATCTGGTGTTGGTGTCAGTGGGACTTGCCTGACTGCAGATGTCGAGGGGGAACATAGATCTGAAGTGCTAACAAGAAAGCAGGAAAGGACTATCAGAGCATCACTCTTAGGGGGAGAGGGGAAGTCCAGGAAGAGGAATCAAAATTAAAAAGAAGGATATCAGGAAAAATGTGCAGTCTCCCTGCTTGTGTTTCTAGACCTTTCCTGTGCGCAGCAGAATAAAATTCCTTTATGAACATGTCTCTGTGCATGTTTAACCTGTAGGTTCCAAATGGCACATTGTTGTCAGACAATTGCACTCCAAACCACAGCTCCCTACAGCTCTTACGAGGTGAAAGTCGTGTCCCTAAACCATTCCTGGCTGTCTGTACCTGCAACTGCCACAGCCGAGGCCACAGCAGCAGAGAACTCTTCCAGGTTATCCCAATGCTTGGTAGCCAGAACATCTCCCTGCTAAAATCTCTTCCCAAAATTTTATTTAATACAGTTCCAGCATTTTATTTAATACAGTTCCAGCATTTTTTGCATTGTTAACACAAAGGTAGTTTTCTGCTGGAACAGAAAAAACATTTCGAGCAATAGCTCAGGTGTTATTTTCAATAATATTTTGGGACATGATAAAGAATGATATATATTTGTGGCTTAACCTGCCTGCTTGAGGCAAATTACCCGGCTCCATTATCTGGCTTCTCTGTTTCTGAGAAGATTAATTCGAAACAAGCCAGGCACATAAGGAGTATATACATTTATATAACGTGTGTGGGTGCACAGCTCTGCCGTCCCTACAAGTGGAAGGTGTTTTCAGACACAGATTATCCTGTGTGGCATACGGGAGGCAATAATTCAGCTATCAAAGATTCAGTATTACTCACTCAGCCATGGCAAATTGTCTCCTCCCCACCCTCAGGAATGCTCATTCCTTGGAATAATTCTGTGTCCCACTCATGAAGGAGGTGAAGAATAGCATTTAAGGTTAAGTACAGCTGTTTGTGACTAGAAAGGGTCACTCTGGAGGCTTCTGGGTTCAGCTGAGAAGTTAAATTTGCATGGTATGAACATAAAATGCAAATACCCCATCCTACTGTCCAGGGAGTTCAATAATCAGGGAGAAGACCATGGTGAATAGGACATTAATCATTAGCCATTATTCAGAGACAGCTTGAATCAGGCTGCAGGAATTATAAAAAGTATAAATTTACCCTGGAAAAGTCAGCTGAGTTTGAAATCACGTCCCTTCACAGCCCCTATATTGTATATATGAGTAAGACCTAGGTTACTTTGGTTTTTAGGTCTGCATTCATTCCTGGGCCATTGGATGAATAGAGATGTCTTTTAATTTTATAGTAAGCTGTTGAAAATACAAATTTATTTATAATGCAGGCAACGGTTGAAAGCATTGTAATACTTTTAAAATTATTTTAGACATTAAGTTTTAGCTGCCCGGTCTGAAAATGTTGACTATCATTATTAACTGTTTCAGGTATTCCATGGTTACAAGGAAGGTTTCTGGAGCACTATTTATTATTTCCTTTTTTCAGATTAATTTCTTTTTTTTTAGAGGTCGGGGTTTTTTTGTTCATGTTGTTTGTTGTTGTTGTTGTTTTTGTGGTTTGGGTTTTTTATTTTTAGGAAAACTTTCTTAGATGATTATGATGCCTTAGAGGTAATTACTAAGATTAAGCACCTGGCTTCTAGAAATTTTTATCTCAATTCCCATCCACCTAAACCAGAGGTTTTTCTAAAATTCTCTTAAAATGCTGAACTATTTGTGTACTCCAATTCTTCATATTCTCATTTTTGTCTCGGGTTTCTGTGGGCTGCTTTTAGATTAATAACCAGGCTTTCAAGGCTCTTGGTAGGTCCAAGATAACGTGTAAAAATTATGCTAAACTATGCGGCGATAATTGAGTGTCAATTTAGGAACATGTTTCCCATTGAACAGGTGCCTGTTGTTTGCTGTGAGCCCGAGGTTAGTGGTAATACACTGTTAGCAGGCTCCCAGGGGGCCCCATGCAGTTCATTTCACACTTGGACGTCGCAATATTTGCAACAATTCTCAGAGTTCAGAGATGTTCAGGGGACTCTGGCAGGGACAGCCAAGCAAAATGTTAATAAGGAAAACAGAGCGGGAGCCTGAGCCAGGATTCAGCTGTTGCCAGGCTCCATCAGCACTGCACAGTGTTGACATGAAAAAAAAAGAATTCTTTCATCTCCTGCAGCCCTAAATAATTTTATTTATTTATTTATTTATTTTATTTTATTTTATTTATTTTATTTATTTATTAACAGAGAAATAAGAGAATGAAATACAAGGGAGGGCTTGGAAGAAGCCACTGTGTTAGGCCAGTGGCACCTCTCTTGCATGAGTGCATGTGAATGGCTTTTGCTCCATACCGTAGCTAAAACCCACAGTGTTTCCACATCAGATCAGGGTGTGTCCTCCTGCAGAGTAATTTACAGCTCTGCAAACTGGGGGAAAAATTCTAGCATCAAAGCTGAGCTGATTTCACAGTCTCGTGCTTAGGTGTGAATGTGCTCAGGTGTAAAGCAAGGCTCAGACGGGTTCCCAGCACCTCAGGGCAGTCAAGCTTCAGATGCTGAGAACATCTTAGACCTGTGCTTTGGCTCTGGTTGGAGCAGCAGATATTAAAGTTGTGTTATGTAATGAAAGACTGACCTCCACAGGGCGGAAACCAGAGCAGGCTGCTTTGTGAAACTCCCAAAAAATTGCACAAGACTCAGACTTCCCAGGGGGAGCACCAGCAGCAAACTTTAGTTTGACTTTTAGTCTGAAACCCATCCTGGGTTTGGGTGTAAACAACTGTTCTTAGCAAATATTTATCTCTGCTATTTACCTCTCTTTGTGGTGCCCATGCTATCAAAAATGAGGGGCAAATTTTCACTGTCTTGACTCCTGCAATATCCTGCTTCTAAATGGGAAAACTGTTTAGGGTTGAGGACTTAAAAATGCAAGCAAAGAACCAAAAAAGGGGCTAGCAGGCTCCTTCAAAATTTCCTGAGAAATTTTGCATCCTCTTTCAATTCAATTGTTAGAAAAGCACCAAAATCCTTCCCCTGAGAGTCTGGTTTATACCTGGTGAATATCTTCTGACCCACAGGAAATTGGGCAGCTTGTAACTATGATTCATGGCACAGCAGCGTTTGGGAAGAACAAACTTCCAGGGATCTCCCAAAGGGAAAAGGTGCTCCGTGGCTGAGGAGCTGAGCAGGCTGAGAATTGTGTTGTTAAATCTTAGGGCGTTTCAAATTTATTTGTTTAAAGGAAAGATGCAGAGTGCCAGGAGCGGGTCTGTACAGAAACAAAGGGAGAGGCGGCTGTGTTGTGGGGTGAGTAGATGAATTTATTATATTTTATCTTTTATCCAGCCTGTGTGGAGACCCACACAGAAAAGATTCCCATTTCACTCCCCTCTATTTCCTTTGAAATTGAAACCAAGAAATAGAACCTTCTCAGAACCCTAAAGTAGAAGGGAACCCATCTGCCAGGCTAGTGAAGATGACTGGTACAGATCCATGCTGCCAACTGTCCCCACTTCCACCTCTTTAAAGATATTAGAATTGCCCCAATTCCCATATTAATTACTCTGTACTATGGTTTAATTGCATGGTATTTTTTTCCATGAACTGAGCTTTTAATGAGTATTCAGTATTTAATAAGCAATTAAAAATTAGGCTATTATTTTGTGTGTGCGTGTAATAATGAAGCTCATCACCTTAACAGCTTATATTTATATGTATACATATTTTATTCCTTTGATTTGAACAATAAATCGATTACACCTCATTATTTAGCTCTGTTTTAAATGAGTTATACTTTCACTAAATGATGGTACCTAACTGCACATAACGCCTCTCTCGTTTATTTAGCTTAAGGAGGACAAAGAGCTGCAATGGCAAGAGGACTTTGCCCAAAAATGAAGAAAGGGCTGAAGAAAACAAGCCTTGAATTGCATCCAATCAAGCCCAGAAAAGAGTTGAGCTCAGCATTCATCTGCATTTGCTTCAGGTACTTTCAGGGAGCTTGTTTGCTAAAGAACAAAGAAGCCGGTGCCAAGGAATGGGAATTAGGAGTGCGAGGAAGGGCAGAGCTCCCCAGCTGTGTGAGTGATGACAGACAACTGCAATTAAAAGTGAATTTATTACAGAACTGGTGAAAGAGAGAGCCTTGATGGGTCTCTCACGAGGTGCCAAGCCAGAGCACCAGGTCAGGAGTGATGGCTGGACATCAGTGCACTGAGACCAGAGGGTGAGAAGGAGGGGAAAAGTCCAAACAAAGGGAAAAACCTTCCACAAACAACTGCTGTTGCATTTTCTGGGTGTCTAATCACCTTGTACCAATGCTGACTGGCAGCCCAGCACAGTGTGGGTGTCTGGCAAGGCTCCAGCTCCCTGCCCAGTGCCTGTCAGAGGTTCTGGTGTGAGGAGTCTCTGCACTGGTGCTCTTTGGCCATCACAACTCTGTGGCTGCCCTGCCAGGAGGGTGAATCTCCACCTGGCTCCACTGCCCGGGTGGTTTGAGCAGGGCTGAGGGTACAGAGAGCTTGCCCAGCTCAAAGGATTACTCCCCAGAGTAATTTCTGCTTTGATTTCTTCATGCAGCATCCAAGAACAAGCCATTTTCACACAGATTAATGCAGTTTCTGGCATTAGTAATAATGGCAGAACTTGCCAGGTGCTGTTACTGGGCTCCCCAGCACTGGGGTGGATCTAACACGATGTAGTTAATGGTCACAGGTTGTACACGTGAGTTTAATGGCACAAAAAGCCCAAATCTTTCCTTTAGACACTGTCTTGTAACAAGGGCGTTTCTAATTATTGCAATATAAGGTTTCTGCTGTGCTTTATCTACGGGCTCTGTCACATTCTCTGTGATCCCCACATGAATTACACATCTCCCATGTTGTCCTTTTTCTTTTCAGCAATCAAGGATATGAAAGGCTGGGAATCTGTTAATTGGGGCCCCTGTTCTCTGGAGGTTTTGCTGGTTTTGCTCAGTATGGAACATGATGCCAATTATGTTACCTTGGAGATGTAGGAAAAAAAAAATTAGCGTGTGTATTAGCTCACGATGACTTAAAACCAAAGGAAATACTTTATAGTTATATCATTATTTTATCAGAGGAGGAGGAGGGTGTTCAGCTCTTAGGCTTCTGGGGTTTTAGTGATTCCAGTGGGAACAAGGTGCATAAATCCCACCAAAGGCTATTTCCCTTGGTGGCAGCTGAGCCAGCACTGCACACTGCAATCCCAAGGCAGGTTATAATCACTGGTTTTAATTATATGACACACTTAATTACAAATGTCCAGCTATGCTGTACATTCTGAGTTTTCAGCATACCTGGCAGTAACCGAGTGGTCTAAACGCTTTTTCTTTTGTACAGCCTGTCTTGGAAAGTGCATCCAGCCACAGGACTGGTGGCAATATCCCACAGCTGGATATGCAACAGTAAATTGGGAATGAGTCAGAGCAGAGAGATGTGCTGCCACAAGCTGCTGGGTTGTGCTGGACTGGAGTCGCTCACTGCAGCAGCCACAGGAGCAGCAGAAGGTCAGCAGGCACTGGCTGGAGGAGGAGTAGAGTCCGGCCAGAGGCGTGGAGGCTGAGCCTCCCAAAGGCTTTGCAGCAGGAGCAGTGACCCTTGCTTTGTTTCTGCAGGTAAGAAGGTTCTACTGAAGGCAAAGGGACTGTTCTGATTTACTCTTGCTGGAATAAAAACCATAACGGGGCTGAACTGTGCAAAGTTACCAACTAACAGCAGTCTGCAGCCCAGAACGGGTGGGGTGAGATGAGACACAGGAAGGTTGAAAGGGCAGCATGAAACTTCCCCCAGCTAAAAACCATTCAGCATTTTCTCTCTCTGTTAATGCTTCATTGCTTATGATTTAGCTTTGTGCTGTTTCAAACCTTCCCTCAAGGTACGAGGCACAGCATCAGTTTAGGGCAATGATCTCAGCTGAGACCAAAGGAGGTGACACACGTTTGCTGTAGCTTTCAGGTAATGACCTTTTGCCCAATTACACCACAAGCTTCATGCAGGCTCTTTCATCCTCTACTTATTATGGGCCACATGAAAAAAACCCTTTAGACTCAAAGTCTGATAAAGCACCAGCAATAGGCAGAAGCTGGAGGTGGGTCTCGGTGACAGAAAGCTGCTGGGGCTTGTATTCAAATATTTCCTTCAACTGCTGCCCTCCCTCCCCAGCTTCCTCTATTCCCACAGGTATTAAAAGGCTATTTTCAGAGATTTTCTACATTTATGTGGCTCTGTCACTTTAGATAACTTCCTAGAAGATCTGAAAAAACAACTCAGAGGACTTGCAGAAAGCCAAGAGGCTTTAGCTTTATACTGGAACAAGAATTCCCTGGTAAAGAGAGGTTTGTTCAGCCTGTTCTGTGTTGTTTGTGCAGTTCCTGTCCGGCTGCTCTCTCTCAGCTGAACTGATGGTGGTGGGTGGGGAGGGTGACCAGGTGAGGCAGAAAGCAAATGCAGCAAAAATGCATGAGAGCTCCTGGCCACAGCCCAGCCTGGAGACATCTGGTTTGGGTTTGGCTCAAGGCAACCTCTGTAATGGAAATGGGGCTTTAGAAGGCAAATTACTGTTGTTACCTGAACATTCAGCTGCTGCTTTCTTGTGTGATAAAGCCTTGTTTTCGTGTGGTCAAATCATCCCTGGAGTGTCCAAGGCCAGCTTGGATGGGGCCCTGAGTAACCTGGTCTGGTGGAAGGTGTCCCTGATTATTAGATCATTCAAAAGATGGTTTTTAAGGTCCTTCCCAACCCAAACCACTCTCTCTGATTCTATTTACCTCCCTAAGCTCCCAATTCTCATTCTCAAACCACATCATGGTGAGGTGAAGGCTTCAATTTCTCTCTTTCACTAAGAACACCCTGGGGTTTCTGATATTTAACACAGGTTATTCCATTCCTTTGCCAGTCTGGAGGTCATTTCATGGCCCTCTGTTCCTGCAGCGAGGTCTACATCCAGACAGAAGGTAAAAGCCCATACATCCTTTATTTGAGCATTTCACAAATAAATTACAAGTTTCTTTGCAACCACGTCATAAATCAAAACGTTTATTTACACCTCAGAAACAGCAAGCGATTCAGCAACTAGGGCCCAAAGGAATGATTAACTGGAAAAGTAGCTGAATTAAGCATCTTGAAAATCAAACAAAATATTTTCCTCCTTGCTTGGACTATTAAAAAAGAAAAAATAATCATTTAAAAAAAAAATCTTGATGATAACTCAAAGGGACAGAGATTGTTGTGGGGTAGATGTGGTTTTACAGGAGGGTTCTGGCTGAAATGGCTGTAACAACACAACTCGTTTGTGCTGAGTTCCCCATCACAGTCCCCCCGACACGGATTTATTCCCCAGTCCCAGGCAGGGGGTGTGTGCACAGCCAAACACCCAGCCTGGCTCTAGACTACATTCATTTCACCCCAAATTACAGAGTACAGTCACTTGCTGATGCAGAGGAGGAGTGTTAATGTTCAAGGCTGGATGAAACTTTCCCAAGAAGCTGTCCCAGTGAAAGCTCAGGAATGAGGAATTCTGGCTCTAAACCCTTCCCTTTCCACTACTGGTGACCTGCTGATCCACAGACAACAAAAAATGAGTCAGTAAATAATGATGCATATCTTCAAATGATAGAACTGTGGTACGAGGGGACAGCTCAAGGTACCAGAAATACAACAGGAGAGTTGGGATAAGCCTGGGGTGTAGAGTGTGGGTTTTTTGCCGTTTTTAATTTGCTTTAAATCAGACTGGTTCAGAACATGTAGCCCATGCTGTCCCTTATCTCACGAATTCATCCCTAACTGAGGGAATTTAACTGCTTATTCCAAGTCCCCGTGTTGTACCAGTCTCCTTCCACCTGCATATATATTATATATATATTTATATGTGTATATCTCTATATATCTACATATATACACACATAGCAGTTGTGCAACTAGAAACTTTCCACTGAGAGTGGGGGAGTGCATCCATTCCACTGGGACAAACCCAAACCAGCTCGTGTGCCCTGGTGTGAGGCCAGAGGACGGGGCAGCCAGTGGGTTATGTGCTTTATGTAGGAAAGACTCAGCTATATCTGCTTTAAATAGAATGGTTATAATGATGATTACTAATGAACACCGTGTTACTTCTAAAGATTATAGAGCACAGAGTTAACGGAAAGAAAATAATTGCTGTTTTATTTTTCTTGTGGTTAGCATTGGACTGGATCTCTCAGGCCACAGAGTTTCTAGAGATGCAATAAAGGCAAGACAGGAGCAGAGTTTTGCTTTAGACTTGGTGTTCTCAAGCGAATGTGACTTTAATATAATTTTTTTTTTTAATTAAATAAGACATTTTTAAACCTATTCTGAAAGTAACTCAGCCTTTAGACCAAGTGAGGTAAAATTATTTCTGTACAGAATTCTGCTACGAGTGAATTAGTGACATTTGAGAAGAAAATTGGCAGCTTTTCTCTGCATGTCAGACAAGAGGCCTTTGCAAATGAAAGACAAAAGTTGTCGGTATAATATATGTCTTTTTGTAGTGATAAGGCATTTCAGATAGAGCCCTACAAACTGCTTGTAAGTCCATAATTTAAGGTTTGTATTATAGTGATCCAAAAAATGACTATGTAAGAGAACAGGACAAATTATTTGGCCCCAGCCATTTCAAATAAAGGTTAAACCAAATTATTCTGGGAGCCTTAGAGACACGTTCAGATGGTCAGTGAGGGGCACAAGTCACCTGTGGGTGGCTCAGGTTCTCTGGATGTCCCAAAGCCCAGACTTCTGATAATGTGTAAGCACTCAGCAATCCTGTGACATATCTTGCAGCTTTGCTGTTCACAGCAAAAAGCAATATGTGGGGAGGTTTAGATGAAAAATTTCATCTAAATATGATTAACTGAATCTCAGTTCTCGTGATGGAGTTGCTGTTTGACTTACGGCAGTGTACACACGATGAGAACGGGGCTCAGGGAGTTACCAGTGTTCCACTCTTACCTAATTCTCCTCCACCCCCAGCAGGAAATTCAGCTCGTTTCCCTTTGCTTTACTCTTCAGACCTACAGCTACTGAACAAAATGGACATTAATAAATGCACACAGGCATATTGGAAAAGCACACACAAGGAGCACAGACCAGGGTTCAGTTAGCAACACCAAAAATGAGACCTTTTTCTTGCTAATAAACCCCTCTCACTGATTGTTATTCCCAATTTTCGTTTCAACAGCAGATAGTCTTTTCAAGGGAAATGGTTTTTACCAACAAAAAGGTTTTGTGCATGTTACAAAATCAACAAATTCACTGCCTTTCCAACTCTAGACAGCATTTACAGATCTACAAACACAGACTGAAATAAATGTTGGTGGGACTAAAACAGCTGGGTAAGAATAAGGGATATGTTATAAAAACAGCAAGCTTGGCTGAACAAACGTTAAAAATAATCAACTATTAGGAAATAATACAACCAGTTTTGTAAGTTTTCTGCTTTTTCATGATATTGTAGAAAAATGGATAAACCACTGTTGTTCCTTTGTTTCAGGAGATGGGCATCGGTTTGGTGAGCCAGAGATGACACCCTTTATTCAGGTAGGAAAACTCAGGTTCTGTTGTGGCTCCTCGCTTGTGTCACGCTCTGAACATGCCACAGTCTGTGTTAAATGGGGAGAAACATTAACATGGAAGCTTCATCTTCTCTTGGCATGCTCGGCTAGGACAGGGATTGGCTCCCTGTGGAGCCTGGGGCACTTGGGAAAGGCTGGGAGGCTTTAATGTGGGAGCAGAAATAAAGGGAAAATGGGAATGGAGGCTTGGGTGCACCTCAGGTCAGAGCTTCAGCCAGACTCTGACCTCTCTGCACATGAAAAAGCTGCAGTGGATCCAAGAAGAAAGGTCTTCTCCTTGGGCACAGGGTGGTAGGAAGGGTCTTCCCATTGTTGGTGTAGCTCCAGGCAGAAGAGTTTTTTATTTGTTCCTTATTTTGGATGCCCTTGGAGTGATTCACCAAATGCTCTGTGAGCCTTGGTTTAAAGCAGGGAAGGGCAGATTTCTCTGGGACTCGATAGCAATGACTCTAAAGTCAAGGGGAGGTCTTTCCAGCGGTGTGTTTTGCTGGGTGGAGACAGGAAAAAAGCGAGTAGAAAAGAGTATTTGTGGGGGAGGGTAATATAATTTCTTTTATTCAAGAGAGAGGTTTCGTAGCTCCAAGCACAGGGTGCAGAAAGTCTTTGGGTGCATTCATTGAACATACATGTTGGAATTCCAGAGGTGCCATACAGTGGTTGAATTGTTGAATTGAATTTTGGAAAAAAATTGCTTGAAAATTGCTTGAAAATAACATATACATATATATATATATATTTAAAAAATACGTGATTGTTGATGGCAAAGCAGCAGCACGTGGTCATTACACGGCATGGGCAGGGAGAGAGAACGAGAAGCGTGCCCATGTTAATGTTTGGGATCAGGCACTTCCCTGCTGGGATGCCTGGAGCTGCCAAAGCCACTCCTGGTGTCCTTGACCAGCTCTCACTGACCCTGAAGTGCCACTTTGGTGACACAGAGCAAGAGGCTCCTGCAGGGACCAGGGGGAGATTTTACTTGGTCAGGACTGCAGGAGTTAAGCTGGAAGAGAAAAACTGGTCTGAAGGCAGCTCATATCTTATCAAGAAATCTACAACATTAGGAAAGCTCACAACACAAACTCATTTTTCCTCTGTCACTGTTGTTATTACTCCTTTTGATTAAAAAAAAAAAAAGAGGAACAAAGAAAAAAAAACTTGTTTCATATTTGGTACAATACAGGAAGTCAGAGAAAAAGCTATTGTACAGCAAATTTTAACCACCAACACACATTTAATACCTAGTGTAGCATTATGGGAAACTAAATGCATGTCTGGACTTTTTTTAACGTTTCCAAAAGTCTTTACTATCGAAACATAGACGTGGTGTGGAAGATATGCTCATAATCTCACGGTAGTAAGGATGCCATAGAGTATGACCAATAAGTACTGTAAAAATGCTAACTAAGGAATGCAGCTGCAAAGTTCTATTGCATAAGGAAGCTTTCTTGTTTAAACTTTAAATAAGCAAGTTTATTAAAATATTCTAAGACACTTACCTTACCCTAGTTACTGGCAAGCTCTAATAAAAGCCACAGTCTGTCACTAGTATACTTTTTGTGTTAATTTTATAAAAATTTGGTGTGAGCTTTGATGGATCATTTACAGTTTATTAACAAGATGATCATCTTCATACAGTTAGAAGGATTTTTTTTTTTTGACTTTACATGCTCACAGAATAAAAAAGGATCCATATTCATAGAGAACAAACACCCTTTTTTCCCATGTCTGCAAACGAGTGTGGTAAGTTTACACACACAAAGAAATGCTCTTGTTACTCTTAACTGGAAACCGTGTGTACGTGTGTATGTATGTATATATATACCCAAAACTATGGATTCGTGTGTTTGTGAGGGTATTTATAGAACAGGGCACCTGTGCTCCTCCTGGCACAGAGGCTGAGAGAGAGACCAGTGCTCTGGCAAACACTGAGCTTTGCTGTTTGACTCAGCTTCTCACCTGCAGAGCTGGCTGACATTTCGTCACCTGCCCCAGCAAACGTTTCACCCCTTTAGCCCCTCAAATCAGGCTGAGCTGCACACAGGTCACAGCTGGCTGCTCCTCCTGCATCCTCAACTCCCTCTGGGGCTCAAGAGCAGTTCAGATCAGGAACAAGCCCCGGGGACCTGCATTTCATGTTTGCTGAACCTGAGGTACGAGAAGGGCCACGTCGGTGCCCTGGTTGGGGTGGGATGGCCACGGGCCCGCTCCTCCTGGCCACGCTCTAAACAGCAAACACAGCAGGTTTAGCCATGGTGGAACAGCTGCAATTCATCTGTGGGTGTGTTATTCTGCTCCCTCCCTTCGCAAGCTCCAGATGAACATTTTATAAAAGCTAAACCTGTGGTATAACTCTTCTCTCTATATAAATATATATATATACATACACTCATACATATACAAATACTAACCCACAGACAAAATATTTTCTGAACAGTTGAATAGCAACAAGTCAACAGATAGAAAAAAATGGAGTCAATCTGGTTTTTGTTTTTTGTTTTTTTTTTTTTCTGCTCCCCCAAGGTCGGGTTTGGATGTCATGGTCTTTTAACATTCAGAGAAAATTTTGAGTAAACCTTGTGTCCTGCAGGAGGAATCCATGGGTAAAGGGAGGAGGGGTGGAGGCTGTCGAACACCAAGGTACAGTCGGACAGATTGAGTGAGGTTGCAAACTAAACTGGAGCAACTGAGGCCGAGGAGTGAAGAACAGTAATTGTAAACTGCAATCTTCAGATCTGACGGTTTTTCTCTTCTTCTCGTTGCCATGGCAACTCGGTAGGACAGCTTCAAATGGCAGGAATCCTTACAGACCTAAAGGACGGGAGATGGGGTGAGTATTGCTATGCAAATCACAGGATCTTTTAACTGTTCGGATTTCTTTTTCCCCCAGTCAAGTAGCTGCTTGAGTGCACGTACACTGCCAGCAGTTAAACATCAATTGTCTGGGTCCGGAAACAATTGTTTGTGAATTTCAGAAATCCAAGAGGAAACCCCAAAATGTCATGTGGGGCAGTCAGAGACCTTTGTGGTGTAATTCTGGAAGATGTGCTGTGGAAATACGAGGATAAATCCTGAGCCAGGACCTGATCCCCTCCCTCGGACGCCTCCATCAGTTACATTTGTGCAGGAGAGCAAGGAAATGCCAGTCCCTCCCTCCCCGCACACCCGGACAAGCAAAGAGCAAACAAACAATATCTTTTGAAAAATACCACTCTGATAGTGCCTTACAGTTTGTGAATGTAGCAGGGGATAAAAGGCCTGATGTATCATCTCAATATTGTCAGAGAAATATGAGACTGATGTGGGTTTTTTCTTAAATAAAGTGAAGGTGGCACAACTTGAATTCTGTTTTAGTTGGGCACTCCGATAATACCAAGGCAGTAAAGAAGTTCAGAAAGGAGAGTTTAGGAGCAAGTCTAACATCAGCTGTAGCTCACACTCAGCCTATAAAAACAGAGGGAAGACACATCAGAACTCACTCAGCAAAAGTTTGTCTAACATTTATTGCATCTGTGCACTTAAATATTGTAATATCGCAATATCGATAATTTTGTCACAACCACAGAAATGTAATGGTCAATGTTAGATGCTGGTTTGGGCCCTCTAAAAATTTTTAATTATCTGTTTGCCTTTTGGGGCAAATCAAATTTAATGTAATTATTGATAAGGCTGTTTGACTTTATCTGTTTCTTTCTTGTTGTCATTTGAATTGATGTTAATATTGAATTCTGCAGCAATGCAGGCACCTGGATGGCAGCACCTGCCTGGCCCCTTCCCTGCAGCACCTCACTTCTGGTAAACAAAGGTAAATAAAACAAATTAAGTGTTAAGAAATCCACAGAGGGGCTGATGGCTGGGGCTCACTGAAGGGAGAAATTTAACTGAGATTTCCAAATCTGGAATTGCTTGGCATGTGGATTTTTAGCATGCTGCTAAAAGAAAAGGTCTGGCCACAAAATCAGGGTCCAGACTCGCGTATAGGAGATTTATGGTCATGACTGCCAAAGTCTGGATATAGCTGGATTAGGGATTCCAGCTAGAACTAAATTCTCATAAACAATCTGATCTCCTGGGCAGTGAAAAGACAGAATTTGAGGCTCTGATCTCACGGACCACCTGAAAAATAGCATTTCCAGATCCCAATGAAGCTCAGTGTCATTGAAGGGCATTTGTTTCATCCTGGCTCAAAGGAACTAACACTGGCTGTGGGATTGACGAAGCTGCTCTGAATCCTGAGGAGATCCTTGGAGGTCTCCCTGCTAAGGACAGGCACTTGCACATGATGAATGAACAGCAGCTGTGGCGCTGAGTTTCTGTACAATCCACAGGCTGAAACGTCACCAGAGAAATCTGTCAGCTCAAAATTTATAAATACCTCACCAACTGGAGCAGCCAGTGAACTGCTTCACCAACAGCCTGTAAATAAAGGGCAGGGTTTGGTGATTTATGTGCACACCTGAAGAAAAGCTTGTATATTTTACATTATATTGACAGACATAATGAATGGTACTGCCTTTCACACACGTTGCCTTTCTCGAGTAAATGATGTACAAAAACTAGTCAGTTCAGCTTTAATTATGAATCTTTTCCCTTTGCTATTTTTTGTCTGTTGAAGGCCAGTTCCTCTCTTACAATAAGCTCTTGATCCTCCCTGTTACCCCACCTGCCTCTGCAAGCACTGCCTCATTCCTTACTCTTTCACCTACAACCCCTGCCTAGATTTTCTTCCACTGAAATTGCTTCTCAACTTCATCCTTTTTGACCAATCAGCTGCCTTTGATCCATTTCCTCACATGCCTGAAAATCTGATGTTCCCTTGGCTGCTGGGACAGTCGCCTCCTATCATTTTACTATGATTTCTCTAATCCCCTCCCCAGCCTGTCCTTCTGTCTCGTTCCTCCAGTCCAGTTTTTTTTAGGAAACCTTTTTTCCCCCCACTTTGGTTTCTTCCCCTTCCCAATGACACCATCCATTCCTGCTCAGCAATCACACCAGTGCTGGCAGTTCAGAGACTTTACTCTCTTTTCCCACTTTTCCATTTAGTCTAAAATGTCAGCCTCTGGCTCTGATACCTTTTGGATGTTTAGCTGACAGCTCTGCACAGCTACAACTCTGCTCTTAAATCTTCCCCCTAAAGCACTCCCTTCTAAGTCCTTCCTTTGATTGCTCAGGACAACACCATCATCCTGCCTCTTGTTCAAGCCTGAAAGCACAAACAAACCAGAGGAGGCTTTTGTCATGGAATCTCCTTTCGGGGTCTGTATATTTAGGCTATGTCAATCTAGAGGATTCTCTCTCACACGTTGTCCCAAAGGGCTTTTATAGCCATTCAAACAGCTATATCTCCTACCCAGGCTCTCACTTAGGTTTGCAGCATCTCTTCTGAGCCCTTGACAAATTGAAGCTGCTGTGTGCTCATCTCCTGCCAGCCTTGTGCTGTACAGAGCATTTTCCTGCTCTGCCACTTTGACAAAACCTCTGTGGCTCCTTCTCTGCCTCTTTCTCCCTGCACATTCCTGGATTATCCCTGCATGACCTGTTTTTCCTCTCATTCACAGCCCATGGTGACAATTTCCCCGGGTGCTGATTTCAAAGAAACCTGGGCACCTTCCATAGAAAGCTCTATCCCAACCTCTGCTTCTGCTGACACTTCCACTAAACTCTTGGCATTGGCCAAGGGTGCCAAGACTTCTCTGAATTCAGCTAAGCCTTGACTGAAGGAGTGTTATAAGAATTATCTGATTCCAAACACTGCCTTTAATGATGATTGACCCTTCTGCACAGGTGGATCATTAAAGGAGTCGTTTTTGCCTCTGAAAATCAAATCCAACATTCCAAATTATGCTCTGTAAAATTTCAGTAGACAACCACCTTCAGTGAATAAGAATATGCAAGATCAAATCTATCTTGGTTCCTTCTATTGCACACAAAGTGGATTGGAAATTGCTTCTGTCCTACAGAGCATCAGTTTTTCAGTTCCTGTCATTACTAACAGACTGTCAGTTACAAATTTACTTTCTGCAAAGAGTCTGATACAGTCATATAAGGCATTAATTGGCCAAACATTCTGGCCAGTAACTCCCTTAACACAAAATATACAGAAATCAAGGATAACCAAAGTATTGTCCAGAAAACTCAACCCTGAATGTGAGGAAATCCACTGAAACCAACACAACTGCTCTGTTATAAACTCACTGGGGAGCTGTGAGCCTCTGGTCCGTATTTAAAACCTCTCTGCTCTCCCAGCTGGATTTCCAACGTTTATTAATGTTTCCTGTATAGGAATTGTAGAATTCTTGTTGGCTTTTCTTGTTCTTTATTGTCCCCATAAAGAAGGAACAAATGAAAGTTCCAGAAATGCTCTCACAGAGCCAAATTTTTAGAGTCTACTTCTTATTTGAGCCCCAGCTCTAACCAGCTCACCTGGAGAATTCTGGTGTTTATCCACTCACTTCAATGGGGTTGCACTGGTTCTTAATTTTTTTTTTTTACCTATTCTTATGTATTTTATAACACAGATGATTTAAATTTTGCAGCTGGCAATAGCTCATAAAATATACTAGCATTTAAGGAATACTGTGAGCATAAAATGTGCAAATAATGCATGCAGGGAGCACGTTTGCTGATCAATGAGAACTATCACTTTTAAGAACTTAATGCCCTGGTAAGCCTGTGCCTGGCAGGTTTAGATCTGCACACTAATGATAATTAGGCCTAGTAATTATTTTATTTTCTTTTTATCAGCTCTGTCTCCATATCCAGCCTCAGCACTCAAGAGTCATTACACACCATGTGCTGTTTTAGATGCGATTTGACAGAAATTACCTACAACAAGTGAATTGCTGCCCAAGGCACTCAAGCCACAAAGGTGGGGTGGGAATTTTTGCTCTTACGTGGTCCCTCCCACCTTTCTCTTTGGGAATCTGGGGATGCACCAGCAGCACTAAGTAAGCACAGCTACAGGGAACTTATTTCTCCAGAATCTCTCTCATTTCAGCCTCTAAGGTGATCTTCACCAATTTGATCTCAGTTCTCCTCTGCTCTTCTGCCTCTTTGATACTTGACACATTCAGCCTCATTCCTCCTAAGATAACAGCGAGATAGCAGTGAAAAAGGCAGGGTTATTGCCATGTGTTTCTGAATTATTTCATTTTTGGTCAGTGGGCTCAGATAAGAAAGCACAGCAGATTCTTATAAACAGCCGGTGGCTGTTGGCATCAGCGCTTTGGCATTGGAAGAGGATGTTTGCTTCTGCTGGTCAAGAAAGCTGACAAACATTGTGGAGTTTGTCTGGATCTAATGTACTAATAGCATTATTAATAATAATTATGCTACCAGGATATAGGTCTAAGTACCCAGTTCAGAGTAGGGAGACTCATGACTTAGAAACCTAAATGGAACAAACCCGTCTTTCTACTCCAGCCAAAGTCTATTGATGTTGACTGTATTTGGAAGGCCAAAAGAGGTGGTGTTGGTGGCCAAACTCCGCAGGGACAGCCCCGAACTGGGGTTTCAAAAGCTGATTTGGTTTGAAAAGGTGCAATCCACCTAATTCAGCCCAAGTGCTCCTAATATTGGCTTCTTCAAATAACTACAGCTCCCTGCCTTTTTCACAGTGGGCTAACTCCAGGTTTGCTCCTCATGTTGATCCATGCAACAGAAGAAAATGGAGGAAAAAAGAGGATGTAATTTAAGACGAAGATTTCATAATCCACATTCCAGGAAAAAAGCAACTGGGAGGATGTAAATTCATTCCCTATGATTCAGGCTGCCAAGAGCTCATATTCCAGCAGAACCCTTCCCATCAGCCAATTTGCAATGGTGTTTGCAGAACTTCTGATCTCGGAAAATGCTTTGGTATTTCCCAGCTTTCCCTGTTGCAGCCTGAGCTTTCTCTGAACATATTTACATATTAGTGACTCAATTCCCTGCTTATTTTAAAGAGACAGGTCTAAATTGAGTAATTAAAAGCCTTTGAAAGATGTGTTCCTTAAGAGACCAAGCTCACCCTCTATTACACAGACTCTACTTCTACATTGCAGTTAAAACCTCATAAAAATTAAAGGCATTTAAGTTTCACGCTGACCCTCTGTACAGGAATGAGCTTTACCCAAAATGCATTCATCCTTTAATTCCCATTAAAATAAGAGAGTTAACGCAGCTGGAGTTTGGAGTTCAGCTCATGCATGCTCCATTTCTTTCAATTACCCTTTCATCAGAAATATTACATTAATCTGGCATAATTAAAAGTCTACATTACATCATGGACTTTATTGAAACCTCAGTAATGCTAAAGAGGTAACAAAAATGATAGAAGAGATCAGCACCGTGTTTCTGATTAGGCAGCTAATCAACATCCAGGTCCTTCTTTCCTGGATTTACCATCTAGGAAAGGTCATTAATTAGATGCATAGTTATTAGTTTAGCCTTGAACTTAGAAAAATAGAAATGATTCTCCGTGCATCACTGGTCGATTTGCCATGGGTAACTTTCAACACCAGAAGTTTCACAGTGTGAAACACCGTGCCTATAAATTCACCCTGTGCCTATAAATTATTATAAATTTCACCCCAAATCTCACTGAATTTGAAGGACTATTCCCAGACAGATCCCCGGTGTTTTCAATCCTGCTATTAAGAAATTTGCTGTTAATATCAGCCAGAGCAAACTGATGATCTCACTGGACATAATGCCCTGGGGAAAAGTTTATAAGGACTACAAAAGTAAACGGGTTTATCCTGAAAATTTGCAGCTGATAACATCACACACAGTTTGTTTCCCATTTATGTGAGAAATTATTTCAAAGTTGTTAATGATAAGAAAAGCACTGTGTGCATTGGGGCTGGGTGTGAAACGAGTGTCTCCTAATTGTACTCAGAGCTTTGCTGGGCTCTCGTAAATCAGTGTCAGTGTTTGACTTCAGGAGATGAAATGCTGCCATGTGCTCTGCAATCAGCCCAAACGGGCAGGGCAGAGGGGAAATGTGCCAATCTCAACTCACCAGCTCACACACAGGAACACGTTCCTGCTTTTTTCTCTGCTGATTTCACCTGTGTGACATCAGCAGAGGATATTTCCCAGAGTGGCTCTCACACTGCTAATTTATCATAATTATATTTATTATAATATTTATTTATTATTACATTTTATTATAAGGCTGCAGTGGCAGATCCAAAGCAGGGCTGGTGGAACCCAAAGTGCTCTTCTGACCCCGGCAAGGGCACTGCTGAATCCTGGTCTGGGCCTCTCCTCTTCCCTGTCATGTCCCCACACACCCTCCCTATGTAATGAGCTGTTCTTAAGAAGTGCATAAAAGAAACATTCTCTGAAAGAAAAGTTGCTCAGGTGAAGTAAAATTCTGACTCTCCTTGCTTAGAAATACAAGGCCATGTGCTACCCGGCCCAGTGCTCCCCTAGGTTTATCAAATAAAACATCTTCTAATATAATTCCTGCTCTCCAAGGATATGAAGAATCTTACTGGGAGACAGGGTGGTTTTAGGGTAGAACGGCCAAGATGTACTCCATTATTATTTTTTTAAACTGATGTGAATTTCAGTTGGATACTTTGCCAAAGCAGTGTTGCCTTCATTTAGCCAACAGGGAATAAATGCTTCCTTCATTTTTCAGTTCTTTCAAAACTAAACAATTGCAGAGGTGGCTGCCTGCAGCCTGAGTGGATATTTTTCCATGCTCTAATCTGATAAATTGAACTGAATAGTTGAAAATATTCAACAAGTGAAATGAATAAGTACAGTTTTGAAATAGCAGCATTGAACAAGTCTGCTGATTTTTTCATATGGATGCTGAAAATGAAAAGCATCAACTGTAGCAGGGAGCCCACCTTTTAAAGGACTGGAAACTGCTCAGGCAGTCAGATCTCATCTCCCACAGCGGCAAAGCACAGGTTACCATCAGTGTTAAATAAGTAGGACATGAACAGTCCAGACACATTCCGACCTGTAGGTATAGACTAAACCCAGCTTGAAATCCTAAATTAATCATCTGAAGAAATTCTCATTGAGAAAGAATAAAAACTAGAGGAAAGTATTATGCTTAGAAGCCACAGAAAAGGAAAAACCAAACTAGAAAATTGCCAGGTTTGGCTGTGTTGGTATCAACCTGCTCATTTCAAATTTTTTGAAGAACTACTCCTAAGCATAGCACTTACCTAAATACCAACCAATGCCATATCCCAATCACTTGTATGGATAAAGTAGTATCCATATCCTCTAAGATGTAGTCTGAAATACTCCAAATATCAGTGGCCCTTTAAAGGGCTCTGTAAGTATCCGCTGGGTATTACAAAAGCAAAGGCAACACCATCAAACCTTTAGGCACGACAAATCTCCTGATCTTTAATATCCCACCCAAATCTGAATAGAAAGCTGTTTACACTGAGCTATTTGGATGTTCTAGAGTGGGGAAATATCCAAGGACAGACACAGTGAAAAGAAACAAACATCCCATGGTGTATAGTGACTGTTAATGGCAGAAAAAAAATACTTCAACTGGTCATGTAGTCAGTGCTAGTTTTTAATCATAGGCCACTCCAGAGCAACTCTGATGATAACCATCTGAAATTCGATATTTACGTGGCTTTAAGAAGTTGTTCAGAAAAGAAATACAAAATATTATATATCAACAATTACTGTGAAGTACTGTTGAGAAAATGAAAACATAAAAGCGTCCACTTGAATTCACAACACTAAATGGCCCATCAAACCAATCTCTTTAAATGTCCATTTCGTGCCTCCAGAATGACCACCAGGAATAATATTGCAGCTCTTAGGGAAGGAGCTGCATTTGCTGCTAACGTTGCTCCCTTTTGCATTCCAAACACACATCTTCTAAACTGTCCTATTTGTTCACCTCTGCACTTCTGGAACGTGTTTGGACAATTTCAAATGTGTGTAAAATGCCATTTCCCACCTAATTGACTCAATAAAATGTAATGTTATTAAGCACATTTTAAATATGCTGATGTGCAATTTGGGGGCATTTCTATTTGTCTTGTCTCTCCGACTGGGTGTACAAACATCCTGTCTCCAATTATGGACATCCATATGGATTTCTGGGCCATTTCAAGCCCCATTAACTTTAGGTGGGCTCCCAAAGCCAACTGCACAATACATTGCAGGACTGAATAAACCTGCAGAGAAATCAGAAGAATGGACACAGCTCTGTGTCAAAAAGGAAATTCAAATCAAGGCTGGCTCGAATAGAAGAAATCCATTAACCCCCAAACCATCTTTTCCTCAATAATCAAAGAAAATCTTTAATAAAATAAATATCCCAATCAAACACAAATAAAAATGGTGTTTTTCTCATACAGGCATTGGAGAAAGCATCTATTTCAGTGATATTTTGCAGCAATAATAATAATAATGTTAATGAGGGCCAAAGCATCTGTAACAAAGGTAAGGAGTGTGGTGGAGATTGCTGCTGCTATTATTGGGTTTGGGAGGTGAGATTTACTTCACTGGAACTCCCTAAATATCAGCAATTTCAAATTACTTGGAGAGCATAATTTAGGGGATACTTTAGGTACCTACATGGTAATGCTCTAGCACACGAACCTAACTCAAATGAGAGCAGTGCAAAAAATCCCCCAACCACCCCAAGAAAGCACCTTTCATAGCAAAACTCTTCCCATTTTGATAGTTTTTGTAATGCTAGCCAAAATAGGGATGTTTCATTTCTCAGAAATGGGAAAATGTATCTTGCAAACTTCCTTACTCTTGCTAATTAAACGGATCTTTTTTTTTTTTAGCTTTTTTTAAAATAACACTGCTCTGAAAAGTAGAAAATTGTAGAAGATTAAAAAGTGCTAAGACAACCTAAAATGTAAAAAAAAAAACCCAAACCCAACAAACAAAACAAAGAAAGAAACAAGAAGTCTTTGGTTTAGCAAATTCAGCTATTGGGAGCCTTTCCTCTGATGGTTCCTCTTTGGAATGGTATGGAACAGGGGTGAACTTTTTCTTTTTTACTTGGGAAAACCCAAAACTTTTACTGTAAAAACTGAATTTTTGGGTCCTGAAGTAAAAAAGTAACCTGTTTAAAACTAAGCCAAGTAACTCAAAATAAAGGCTGGAAAGTGGGAATGTGCAGGTAACAAATCTGCACTGGTAATGGAAAGAGCAGTGACCTTAAAGGTCTGTTCCATTTGAAACCTGCTCTGATTTGTCTTATTCTGGTGCCATTCAGGAACGCATTGTTTCACTTTTCAGCCATTTGATGTTCCTGCACAAATAACACGGGGTAAACAAGAGATTCAGGGGCTGCTGCTGCTTTGAAAAATGAGCTGGGTGAGAGATAACACTGCAGGATTAACTCTGCCTGTCCATGTTCACGGAAATTCAAACCCACCAGTTTAATATCATTCGATTTGTTTTGTGGTAGTGGTTTAATAACAAATACATCATTTTCAAGGGGAAAAAAACCCCAACCCAATCTGTGTGTTCTCTATTGGCCCTGTAGTTGCATTCCTCAAATCAGAAAAAAACAATATAGTGAGGGACAGCCAGCTCTAAGTAGGAAAAGTTTGTGGAAGTTAATAGGAAATTAAATTCAGGGGTATCTCAAAGGCTTCTTTGCAATCGCAGCACAGACATCTGTGCGAGTCTCTGTTTTTCAAACACACCTGAGGCCTTTCACCCTGACTTTCACAAATTAATTGCAATGTAGAGAGCTCCAGCTTATCTAATTTCTTTATGGCAGCATTTCCCCTGTAGTCTGGCACCTCACTTTCTGTTCAGAATATTGGAACACTTTACTTATTTCAGTTCAAGTCAACTTACAGCTTTGTAGTCCACTGGCCAAGTGAACAAAGAAAGCTTCTTATCCATGGTTGATAGTCAAAAAAGATAAAAAATTGGGTTTTTTTCAATGTGAGTATTCGAATCCCAGTCTCTTTATAGCACGGAAATTTAAGTAAAATATTACTGACATGACTATTGTGCCTTTGGTTGTTCTTTTATTCCCTTCATTCCACGCATTTGAATCTAACGTGGCCTTTAATGTTGGTAGAACATAAAAGAAGATATGAAATGCAATTACCATTCTATGATTATGCAATTAAGTGAAATAGATATTATAAAATCAAAAGCCCAGAATTCAAATACTCCTTTAAATACCAATAATAATATAAATAATTTGTAACAGATCTAAAGCCTCGTTCTGCCAGCCAGAGTGGTTCTTTCTCAGCCTCCCATAGGGCCTGGGGGAGATTTTGTTGCTGACTTTGTTATGGCAATATGCACAAATTTGTTTTTCGCTTGTTTCGCTTTGCCTCCATCTCCATCCCTCAGCCTTGTGGAATATCGTAGCTGCTCTCTCACTTAAAACATGCAGGAGCCTTCCAGAGGGAGCCTGGTTATAATTCTGGTGGTGTTGAGAGCATCCCTTTGGTTCCATTAATTCAGAACAGAGCTGTTTTAGCTTGGAAACACGAGATGACTGAGACGATGCAGCACCCAGGGACACCGTGGACAACCTCAGAGCCAGCACCAGACATGCTCCTGGCAGATTTTCACTTTCCCCCGCTCACTCCCTTCCTCAAGTAACTGATTGCTGTAGTCCCCCTCCCTGACTAGGAACCCAGATTTTTTTTCCATGTTTTTTTTCCTCAATGTGAACTACTGAATTCTGAATTATATCTGAACATTTCCTTGCCTCATCTCCAGCAATGGCAAGGAAAAGCTGGCAGAGGACAAAAAGCCACCACATGAGGTCTTATCTTAAACATGGGGTCTGCATTAATGATGAGTGACAATATTCTTTCCAATATTTGTCACCATTGCCTATTGTAACTTTGGAAACTCCTCTGCCTGTCCACTCTCCATTGCTCCAGCTCGACTCCCAGTGGTAATTAGGTTAAGTACAAATATGCAAAGATGCTCCTTTTCCCGATCAACTTTGTGTTCATCATCTTTTAATTCCACCAGGCACCTCATTGTTGTGTCATGCAAACCTGCCCCTATAGTTTGGCCTTTTATATTTTCTATTTCTGGCTGTCATGAACTCCTAAATTTTTCTTGTTCCAACTATATGTACCTTTCCAAGGGCTTCTGAGCAACTCTGCAGTCTGTATCCCATTATCCCTCAACATAGTGAGCACAGTAGGATATCTCCAGAATGGGAGAAACTGCTGGGTTTTGCATCCATTTCAGTTTTAATCAGGCTCCTCACTTGTGTGCTCAGACACTTCAGAAATCTGCCACATCTGACTTCTTTCATGATTTACGAAGGAGGCACATATTCTAAGTATAGCTAATAATTGCACCATTTAAATGATAATACCAAGATGTTTTCTATAGGAAAGATATTCATGCAGAGCTCTTTTCCCACGAACAGCTCTTTCAGAGGGCTATCTATCCTCACACCAGATGTCAAATACAAAAAGAAATACTTTGGCATGAATAACAAAGTTCATTTGACTGAAGGATTTACCTCCCAGGAACAAGAGCCTCATAAAACACAAACACTGGGAGCAAAGTGAGCCACGTAAGGGCTTTTGCTAAAATTAAACCCATAACTTGCCACTAGAAATGGGACGTTTCATCTGTTCAATAAGCACTAAAGTTCTCTTTGTTTTTATGGCATCGTAATCTTTGATTACTCTGATAAATATTTGGACTATACAAAACATCGCAATGGAGCTAATCACGGTTATAAAAAATCTGTGTGTGGAAATGAATCGGGAATGGGGTGATACCAGCTTGTTTCAGAGAAGCTCAAACACAGAACCACATCCTTCTAACTGGCTCCCAGCCTCATTCTTTTCTGTCTTCATGCAGTCACCCACACCTGAGGAAAGTGCTTGTGAGAGCTGTGGTGTTTGCTGGCTTTGCACAGCCACGGTTGGGTAACAGTTCCAGAGATGGAATGACAGCCATGGAACATGCTTGGGATGCCAGGGGCTGCATTCCACCCCCAGCTGAGCTGGACAAGACCTGTAGCCAAGAAGAGCAACTCAAAAAGTGCTTTCCAATACTTAGAACTGGCTTTATAATTCAGCCTAAGGAACATGATCAAACTTCTTGGTGAGGGCTGTAAAAAACCAACATGAAAATAACAACTTTCCAAAGTACAAAGCTTTTCTCTACCTCATTGTATTCTGAGCAGATGCATTAATGTAAATAAAGTCCAAGTGCAAATCATGTCAGATAAGAAAGTAATTCCAGCGGTGAAAGTCACGCCTAGCGTAGCACCAGCAACATTTATGAAGTGGCAACAAGAATATATTTGAATCAATGGGCTGCATATTTATATCACTGCTGCTATAGTGTCACACCCTGTCAAATATTTTTAACATATTACTCCTAACAGCTGAAGTTTGCATTTGGTTCCAGGAGACTAAACCCAGAACAGCTGAACCAAAGCCAGAGCAGATACTTTAGATGTCACTGATTGAGACTAAGAACATGAATTTGCACTTAGCATTTATATAGTCCTTTTCATCTTCAAAGAGCATCACAAACATTAGCTGGTATCAGCTCGCTCACAACGACCTTCATGCCAACCTTTTGGGATAAAAGGAGTCTATGAGAAGGAAAAAAATGGGCAGGATATGTAATCAAGCACACACCAAGCCTCAGATGTGTAAAGGATCTCTGCCTTGACCTCTGTCCCTGCCTCGTGGCAGATTTTCTCTCATGGAGAACAAAAGGCCTCTCACCATGGCTCAGGTTTGAAGTCCCCACACAATGTATTCTGTTAGCATAAGATGATGGTAGCAGTTCTTGAATAACAGATTTACTATCATAGCTGTATAGTTAATTTACTATCATTCCTTTGAAACAGATTAGGAATTCAAAGCTAACACTGCATCAAAAATTTTGCTGGCAGCTGTCACAGGACCAGCCAGGGACACACCCAGGTTAGATTGTGGATTCCGTGGCTTTGAACTCCTACTTTTGAGTCATTCTGGGATTTTTAATTTTTTTTTCCACTTCTTCCAATTCAAGTTAGCTTTCCAAACAAGATTTACAAAATTCCTTTCTCAGAAACAGCAGAAATCTCTTTTACCTGTCAGTTCTCCTTGCCCTCCAACCCAGACTGGCCACTTGATTGTCAGCTCTGGGTGGTTCTCAGCCCAGAACCCCAAATAAGTTCCTCATGTTCCAGTCACTTGCACAATTTATGTGGAGGAATAGATTGAAGCAGACAGTCCTCGTTTTCCTGGTGACCCAGAACAGCCATTGTTACATGAACACCTTTAATCTCCTTCTGGGTTTGAATTGAATTCGAGTGGGGAGAGATGAAAGCAAGCGCTGCACAAATGTGCTACAACAGCTGGTACTTCTTAGTTTATCGTATGTTAGCTCTGATTCTCTTTGATTCTTTTGAAAATTATTGCTTCTATTTCTTAATTTGACAATCGGGCATTCATTGCTATTTTTTTGACTATTTAAAAAAACCCCTTCCTCCACCTTTCCCACAGCTACTCCCTCATGGAAAAAGAACCCAAACTTACTGCATTGTGATACCAATGTACAAATTTAACTTCTCCCTTGGAGGGTTTTCCTGTGCAGAGTACAAATGAGCAGATAAACAACACTTCATTACTTACAGTTCAGTAAAAAGACTTACAAAATAAACTGAGGAGTGAAAGGAGGATTAGGGTCAGGCTGATATGGAGAGCATCAGTTGCACTGCAGTCCATTTTGGATTTCTTGCAGGTACACACTTGTAATCTCAGTTCCGTGATGCTGGTCAGAGGAGGTTTTCCAGAATCTGTCACTGAGATGGGGATGTTGTAATTGGCCTTTTTCAGGTTTTGAAGCAGGATCACCTGGGCATGAGTATCTGCAAAGGACGAGGGGAGAATTAGCCAAATGTTGGTTGTCTGGAGAGGTAGAGGAATCTGCAAGCAACATCAGACATGCCAAAGTTAGTCATGGAAATTAGGAAGAAAATGAGAATACACTAAGAAAAAAACCAAAATAATTGAATTGGAGGGAGGAAAGGACAGTACTGAAATTCTTTCATGGACTGAAAGCTACTTGCAAACTTATTCCAAACCCCACCAAAAGAAAGACTTGTAAAACTTTTGTTTAAATACATTATTTAGTTTAAAAGCTATTGGCTGAAGTTGCCTGTGAAAATGAATATCCTAATGAAATGCTAGGGCCTGCCACCCCCCAAAACAACAAGAAGAGAGAATAAATTTACTTGCCAAAGGAAAAAATAACCCTTCTTGCCAGGAAGTACAGACAAAGCTGCTGAACCACAGTTTCCCTGAGAAGGCAGGGAAGGGAAGTAAAGCCCCTTCCGAATCCACAGATCTGCTCCACCTGGGGAACTGAGGGCCACAGCAGCTATTGGCACCCAGGTGGGTGTGATAATTCTTCTGGGGTGCGACAGAGGGGTCCTTTGATGTTTGGAGAAGAGCCAAGAAAAATACTCCTCCCCTGTGTTCTGCAGGCAGGCACAACCATCACATCCATCTTTAGTTTCTTCTAAGACTATGACATGAGCTAAAAGACTGCAGTGTGGCAGAGATAAATAACACATTCCAGAAAAGCAAGAGGAATAATCTACATTCGGAAGAAATGCTGTACTTTGTGCCCACAGTTTGGCATACAAACCTTCTGCAGTTTCATGAGCCTCTTACCATTCATGTAAAGTCCCAGGGCACTGGGGTATTTTACTTGTGAAGAGTTCAAATACTCAGAATTAGGAAGTTTTTCAATCACATTGCTAAAGCCCATGCAAAACTTTCATGCTGTCCTATAGCAAAGCCTTGTGCATCTCGTGCAAACAAATCCCGTACCATGAAATACAGTAACCTTTACAAAATTATCAGTCATTAGCGGCCCCTCATTAATGCAAAGCTAAAAGAAGAGAGTTCAGCCAACATATCAAGAAAAGGAAGAAGTTTCAGGTTTCAGAACCAGTGTGCTCCACAGACAGCTGGTCCCAGCAGACCAAGCACGGGGTAAAGCAGCAGCAGTGGGTCCTTCCTACAAGATTTTCAAGCAAAACTGCTCCTGAATTCCCACAGTGCCTCAGGGGGAGTACACTGGGATGGAGGAGTGGGAGGAATAAATACACAGTAATCAAAGTTACAGCCTTACTGTTAAGCCTGTTGATTCTCCACAACTTTTCTGGGCCGGATTGCTTGCTGAGTTCAAATTTGAATGGGTCTGTGTTGGGATGAAGGTCTTTGTCTGATGCTCCTAGAACCACTACCCTGAGATCTTTTGCATCATCACAAACTTTCGCCAGTGTTGGATAGAGGGATGGGACATTGTCATTGACATCCTCCAAGGTGATGTGTAAAGTTCCTGTACCCGTAGCAGGAGGGTTACCTGTAGGAAAAAACAAACATCTGTTTATTAAATCATATTTCCATGAACTCTTGCTCTTATTTGCACCCACAGGCTTGCAAAGGGAAAAAATTTTTATTGTTCTTACCTCTTTTATATGGAAATTATTGCTTAAAAAAACCACTCTTGTAAATTCACTGTTGCATTTTCAGAATGAAGCCTGTCTGATTCTCTACAGTATGGAAAATTATTCTAAGGGAACCTCTGGGAGAGGAATATTTTGAAGTTAAAATGAGAGTAGGACATGAATAGATACCTGGAACAGAATCTGTTCATCAGCACATACTGAGAGAAACATACTGGGAACCATCCCCCGGATAGAGAGCACAGTATTAAAAGAACCAAGAATAAGACAAGGAAGAGGAAAAGTGTCAGCAGAGAGGAATCAGGTTGTGTGGTGGGTGCCCAGAAGCAGAACAGGACCACATCATTCCTAACAACCCCGAGGGCCACACGGAGTTTTGTCAGCAGAAGTGAAACCTGTCAGCAGGCAGCTCTGGGAAATGAGATGAGTTATTTTACCCGTGTGAGCAGCAGAGTTCCAATCCTTCTCGAGTGATTTGCCAGCCTGCCTCAGCCCTGACCCGAGAGGCCCAGCTGCAGAGGTGAGGGGGTTCTTTATTCACTGTGGTACCGCTACAAGGCTCTGTGCCAGGGCTGTGACTGACAAACCAGCCTCGCTGGCACTGGCGGAGCTGGGAAGGCAGAGTTTGCCCGCTGGGAGCCGGGACCAGCACCTCATTTCACAGGGGTCACCCAGGAGCTGACGAGCGCTAATAACTCCCAGTCACTGCAGACGTGTGCCATGGCTGAGCCAGTCACCCGCTGCCTTCCGCCTGAAGCACAGCAGCTCCTTTCAGCTCCCTTTGGCACCCCATTAAAATCATCTCGAAGTTTTCTAAATGCACATTTCGTCCGTTATTGTAGCCGGCACTGAAATGCTGCACTCGTGGGTTGTTTATTCCTTTTTTTTTTTTTTTTTTCTAGTTTAGCACAGGGAACTGTGATCCCTGCACTTCCCTGAGCACAAACCCTTGGCAGGCAGAATGGATTCGAGAGGCTGTGCTTAACCTGCGCAGCACCAGGGTAAGGTGCCACAGCATTCGCAGTTCAGCCCTGCAAGAGGCTCCTTTCAGCACCATCACCCTGCCCACTGCAGCCCAACAACGGGGGAGAGCCGGGGGAGCATCCCAAGGGAGGAGCAAACACCCCGTGGCGTGGATCTGATGAACGGCTGCCTGCAGCAGAATGCAATTAGTCCTTTCAATAACAAATGTTACTGATGGTGACACTTCATCTGTTTCCTGCGCGCAGAAATGCATCACAAAGGCAGAATGTTCATCTTTCTCCGGCTTCGCCCTCCCTTCTCATCTCGCACTTTGTCATCAGAAGGGTTAGGGTTGAGTTCTTTTTAATGAAAAAGAAACTATTTTTCACTTTTTATTGGACTAATTGAATTTGCAGAAAGACTCCAATACATTTTTTGTTCTTGATATATTATTAAGTAAAGTCATACGGCAGAATGGATGAAAAGACATTCTAGTATTTGAAATATGATCATAAAAGCCAGCCTTTCATGAACTTAATTAAACTGCTGTCTTTAATTTTGAATGCATTATTTCCACACTGGACTGATAATGTCTTATGCACTGCCCTTCTTATCTTTCTCTGAAGTCAGTAATATTAAAATCTGCCCTTTGAAATGAAGAAGCCAACAGCATTATGGATGTCCTGCTATTTTGTCACACATAGATATGGCTGTGTTTTCCCTGCAGTGCAAATGTTTCACTCTTTGTATGGTTCTGGGGCTGGGCAAATATTACACTTAAAAAAGAAAAGAGAGAAAGGAAATTGCTTCTGTCCATTTCAATGACTTATTCTCTGCTTGGTTTATTTATAATGATTTAAACAAAAATCTTTCAGTGATTTATGAAGACCTCCAAAAGAAAAACAAGCAAATGTCAGGGTCATAAACTGGAGCTTGTTAACACGCATGTCATAAAAATGTAACAAGAAATGAATCAAGCAAAAATGGTCACAACTCATCCTTTGGGAATATATGACTTCCATAAATTTGACAGTATTATGCTGTTGAAATAATTCAAAATCCCATGATCTCCAGATGCCTTTGATTTTGAAAGGAAAGGTACCCGTAGCATATTTAAATTCTGAAGTAAAACTTCTTTTAATTTGTATTGTCAAACCTTGTGGCTGAAAGCAGAATTAATGAGCAAAGCAAGACCTAAAGGGTCCAACAATCTTCGGGAGCAGCTTTTCCAAAGAGCTCTGGTCCCATTATTGCTGCTGACCAGAACTGGCCACCCCTCCTGAGGCTGAGCACTTTAAACATTTGGGTGCCTTTGGAGCCATTGGGGACAGAGAGAATTCCAAACTCCCACAAGTGGCACATCTGGGAATGTACCGTGGCAATCACAGGAGTGGAAGAGCATCACTGATTTGTGTAAAAGCTGCTGAAACAGATGCTGAAGGATGGATAATTTCATCCTCAAACAAAGCGAGAGCTCGGTGCTGAACTGCAAGGGGCTGTTACCAGGAAATGTGGATTTTAAATTGGGTTTGAGTGCTACCAGCATAAATGACCATGTTGCTACATCCAGTTGAAAAAAATAGTTTGAAAAGAAATATTATAGAAAAAGATACTTTGTATACTTTTAATGCTTGAATCTTAATGAAAAGCTGTACAGAATAATATCAGAATTATTAGTGTAAAGTCTTAAATTATAAAGCCTCTTTGGAATAACTAAAGTGTATTTTTTGCAATGTTTTTCTCTGAGAATAGGGCATTATTTTTTAATATTTAAATTATGAACAAAACAAATTTAATATAATAAGAATATTAACACAATTTCATTTAATTTGTGAAAACCAACAGAAAATCCTCAAGAAATATCATCGAGTCCAACCTTTGCCTGAAGCCCACCAGGTCAACCAAACCACTGAGTGTCACCTCCAGCTGTTTCTTGAACACTTTCAGGGGCAGTCCTTCCCTTCCCTTGTAACACTTGACAGCTCTTTTGGTGCAGAAATTCCTCCAGATGTCCAGCCTGACCCTCCCCTGGCCCAGCTCGAGGCCGTGTCCTCTCCTCCTGTCCCTGCTTGCCTGGGATAAGAGCCTGCCTCCCACCTTGCTGCTGTCAGGGATTTGTAGGGAGCTGTAAGGTGTCCCCTCAGCCTCCCTCAGCTGCTCCTCACATGACTTACAGTTTTTCAAACAAGGACTCTGAGAACAGTGCTCTTCATGCTTTCTAATGATGCTGCTCTGAGAATTTAAACACAAATTTCTGTCTCATCCCTCATGTTGGTTTTTTTCCCCCTCCATATGCTGTTTTTCTGCTCAGAAAATCTGTGTGTGCTCGGTGCTTTGGCAGCCGTCCCCTCACTCCAGGCAGGGATCCCAAGCAGACAGCCCTGTTCCATTCCATCCCATGCTCAGGCTGAACCCTATTAATGGCTCAGCCAAAGCAAGTGGAACCAGGAGAGCGGGAAGACACCAAAATCTGGGTGTGCTGCTCACGGAACCGCTCTCCTCAAAGCCATATGCTGACATCTCGGTCCCTAATTCCCCATCAGTTCAAACTTCCTGTGCATTTGCCGCATGTATCGACATAGAGATGCTCTGTAAAATATATAAAATAAATAATCTTCAGAAGTTACAACCCTTCATTCATCCCCTCAGATAATATATGCAGCTCCTATTTTTGAGTAATTGCATTTCAAAAGAGCACAGCTCTTTCAGCATATCAAATTGCTACTGACACACGCCATCCGTCTTAAATACTGTTTTCAGCATTCTAATTTCTTTTTCTAATCATGAGCCCGTGATGACAAATTAAAACAATATTTTGTGTGCAATTCATATTTTACTGAAATTTAAAATTGCAAGAAAAGGATGAGTCTTCAATTTATTTTCTCTTCTCAATTAATACAGCAATTAAGATAAGGGGTATAAAACTGGCTTAATTGGGTTGCCATGGTAACTAATTGCCTGATTTCTTCAAAAATAGTGTGTTTTAGGTGGAATCAATCTATGGTAATTTAATTATGTACATCATGAGGTGAGAAGACAGGTTAGATACATGTAAGGAAAAGTTCTAATTGCAAACTGCCACACATCTCGTTGTTACTCCGGGTTTTCCTGGGTGTTGTGTGTTACTCTTCATCACACAGAGTACAGAACGATAAGGTTTCTTTTTAACGATTAGCAGGGCCAAGACCTGCACAATAAATGGGATTTTCAGGATTGCTTGGGTTCAGCTGGGCCCTGGAAACATGGGAAGAAGGGGAAACTAGATCCTGATTCGGGACTTTTTCATTTTGCTGAGGAAAACTGAAAGAGTGCCACAGCTCACAAGTGCAACTGGCCACAGTCAGAGAAGCAAGGTCCAAGTTGCTTTTTTTTTTTTTTTAACTGGCCAGTGTAGCTGAAAGCAAACCCTGAACTCACACCTAAAGCTACTTTTAATGTCAATTATTCTCTTTGTTTAATGCAGTAGAAGTTCTCCTATTCCCAATTTCTGTCTCAGTAGCCCCGTGGTGACAGGAATGGCAGGGAAGGAAGGTGGAATGCTCACACTGGATCAGACTCTCTCGCTGGGAGAATATCTCTCCCTGGCTTTGGGTGGATGGGACCCCACTGGGGTGGCATGGGAAAAGTGAAATCCAACTTCAGTTTGCATTTAACCCGGCCAGCAACATGAGTGTGTCATTATTTGTCACCACGTGACAGCCTTGGGCAGCACAGGTGGGTTTCCCATGACTCAAGCCACCAAAAATAACCAAAGATTTTGTTTCTAAAGAGATAGAAAAAGCTACAAAATGGGATATTAATTCCACAAAAAAGAGTGATTATTGCATAAATAAGGTAAATCTGGAGATAAGTTATTATTCATGCCTCTAAAAGGAAAGGGAGAATCTAATTTTATCTTTTAAAGATTTCACACATTTTCCAGGTATTTTTATCTTCACCTCCAGACATGGTTTACTCCTCCCTTACTTTTCCTGGATTGTGACTCAAACTCTCAGAATATAGGAGAAAAAAAGACCTTTCCTGGAGAGTTTTTAGCATGGCTGTCCTTATGAGAAAAACATACAGGTGTTCTGCTTTGTGATCCTCATCCCAAATATCCCAGTGAGTGACGAACCTGCAGGATGACACCACAGCACGGTCACACAGCACATTTGGAAGGTTTGTTCCACACAGATTTTTCAAACTCAAATGCTTTCTCCTCTGTGTTTCACACAAGTGTGTTTGGCAGAAAAGCTCCCAACGATGCCGTGACACCGCATTGGGTTCAGTGATTAGAGGGCTAAGTCCAGGAAATAAAATGTACCATTGTTAGCAATTTTGTTAATTGAATGAAACCTCTGATGTTTCCCAAGTTTGCATAAGCCTGACTTTGCCCTGTTATCAGCTCATTCTCAGATTAAACACAGTTCATGACACTTTAATGTGTTAACTCTGCTGCATGGTATTTCCTACCAGTGTTTAATTTCTTCTTTAATAGGCCAGAGACTCTGTGTCCACACAGGTCTTTAATAAAAAGTTTTCAAATTCTAAAGACACTTACGTTGACCTTTTACTGAAATCAAATGTACTGAGAAAATTAACGTTTCTTCCAAAAAGTCCTTTTTAAAGCTCAATGCGCCCCCATAAAAGGTCAAAATTTATTATCTATAAATTAACACTGTTTCCCTCAAATTTGCTGTTACACATTGTTTTAAGTGTGTTTGGAAAGATATGGGAACTGTTTAGATCAGGAATAACATAATTCATACTTCACCACCTCTACCTGCAGTTAATTTGATAATGTTGAGAAATAATATCATAAAGGTCAAAAAGAATCTCATAAAGAGCTAAATTATTTCCTGCAGTGGAGTGACTCCATTTGCTGTGCCCCATTCGTTGTTACCATCCTACTGGTAAAGAACAGTTTTGTGATATCCCAAAAAGAGAAAAAGGTGTGATGGATTTATACAAAGAACTACCAAGCACAAAGCTCCAGGTTTTACTTGTGACAGAAATATCCAGCACTTTACAGATTAAAAATAATGCCCTGGCAATTGCTCCCTGCGCTGAGGTGTGATAATAAGGAGCCAGTGCCTGCTGGAACTGATGACAGATTCTCTGTAGGCATCAGCAAAACGGGATGGAAAAAGGATCACCGTGGGGTTTGTTTTCAGCTGTTTCCACTCTTCACCCAGGACAGCACTCGAATGTAAGGTGATTTTATAAAGAGGTGATCATGGAACACAATGGGACAACAGAATCCTTTCTGTAAGCATGTAAACTCTGAATGCACTGAACACTAAATAATATTGTATTTATGGTTTAGCATATGGCTAAGGTACTTCAGCAATGTCTAAGAACAAGGTTTTATATTATTTTAGAGTTAATAACTATAAATTCTGTTGAAGATTAGCACAGAGCTCGCAGTGCCTGCTCCACTGGGAGCTGCTCAGGGTACCAATTCCCACTGCTGGGCTGTGCCCTGGGCATTGCCTGAGCTCTGTATTCCCAGGAAGGGAAGGCAAAGCCTATGGCAGCTCAGACTTCCTCAGTGCCTGTGCCAGCACATCTCAGACTTGAGTCAGACATAAATTGAGAGGCCAAAAGAAATAAAAACCTCCACTGAATGCTTTTGAAGAAAGAATTTCTGGAAAAGTATTTCTTTTTTCCTCTCCTCTCTTTTCACCCCAAGCCTGTTAGCCCAAGCAAATGACTTGCTCTATTGGAAATGCCTCTAAATTTTCACTTTATTACCCCATTTCATTTGACAGTTCTTAATCCTGCCTTTGGCTGCCCTCTCACTGAGGCATATTCACTGGTATTAGACAGGCTCCACTTATTAACTTGAAGAAAGAGATCTGCAGTCTGTGGGACAATGCTGTTCTGAAGAGAATCCAGATAGTTACGTTCAATCTGATTTTTTTTCCCTTTTTAAGTTAACACAACCTTGTTTTTGAGTCCTGAAATAATTCTGTATTCATTTCATATAATTCTACCACAATTTGGCTTCTCATCTAATGCAATATTTCAAGTTGGACATTAGCTCTGATGGCTGGAGGGATGAAGTGGGTTTCCCAGCCGTGCTAGTTCACATTGTCAGTGGCCTGGAAACAAGTTTGGGAACACTTTCCGGGGATATTGTCAGTCCCAGTCATCCCTGCAGGGGACAAGGCAGATCCTCAACCTGTTGAGATCAACTCAAAACTTCCTTGGCTGCTTCAGCCACACAGTCATTCATACAGGCCAGCAGAAAATGTTTCCACTTCCCAGCCCATCTCTAAGTTTAATGCCCTCCCCAAGCTGCCTGGTAATTAATCCAGAGGTGACACAGGGCACAAGGTTAACAGCAGCTAATTAAGTTCTGCTGTTTATTCCCACTTTTACGTGTGCAGGGCTGCACACTGCAGGAGAGCAGTGCTCTGCAATGGCCATCATTAACACCTTAGCACCACAGCCCTGCGTGCACACGAGTGGTGTGTAATCACTGCATTCACGGGAGTCAATAGTGCTGCAGAGGATGAACTCCTGCACTGACAGAGCTGCACCATCACAAATAAACACAGCCACAGGGGCTGGAGTCAGCTGCTGGCTCAGTACCCAAGTGAACAGGATTCCTTCCCTCTCTTGCTCTGCTGCTCAGCACGGCTTTCCCTTCTCTCATTTTTCCAGAATGGGAAAAAAAAAAAATAAAATCTGAGAACTGAAAGCAGTGAGGTTCTGGGCTTTGCATAAATGAGCAAGGCCTAAGTTGCACCGTAAAAGTGTCCTCCAAAATCCACATTACTCAGGCCGGTTCCCACAGTCAAAAACACTCAGTTTCTTTCTCCATCTATTCTCTTTGACAATGTCTGACTTCACCTTTAAAACATAATTTTGTCCTTTGGGTAACCCCTCAGTAGTATCCCAAATTTTTACTTTCATTGTGAGATGACATTTCCCAGTGCACCAGGTTTTAAGATGCATTAAAAAAAAAAAAAATCCAATAGCAAGCAAAAGACAGAAATATGTTTAGTGCTACATTTTCCCACAGAAATTTCCTAAGGAAAATATGTATATTAATATAAAGTAAATCATCATCTCAGCAGAATTTTTTTCTGTTATACTTAAGGCGATATTTTTTTTCTCCTGTCAGGCCTTGCAAATGTTCCCTGAGTCATGTGCTTACAAAAATGTAAAATTACTCTCCTAAAACGAGCATTTTACAATTCATCACCAGGGCTAAACCAGCTACAGCTGTGAAAAACTGTTAGCATATTAGCTGTAATATTACAGGCAAATCTTTTATTTATTTTGCGCCTTTAGCTCGGGAGACTTGGAATGTTCAGGATTTTCCCTTTCTTTCTCTGCTCCAAAGTCACTCACTGAATTTTCCCTAGATAGCTTAATTTAGATTCTATTTGACAGAAGGAACTTTAGTACATGCAGTATGCAAAAATGGTTGCCTTTTAACAAGGGGTTTAGTCATGTTTTCATTGTCACAGTCATTGCATTGAATAGATTATAATCCAGCATAACAAGGATGAGCTGTTATTGGTATTTAGGTGCCTCAGGCACGCTGACTGCTCAAATACTGTGAAGAAATTAACTCTGATTAGGATGATTTATTAACTCTGATTTACTACTTTCCAAGAATGTTTCTAGACTAATTGCACCTAGCATTAAGACACCAGTGTAGGAATAAATGTGTGAGGTATAAACCTAAATTAAAGCTGCTCTAAATTTGAGGATTTAAGTTAATTCCTCTCTCTTCTGTTTCCCACAGTGATCTCTAATACCTTTAGGTGGTCGCGCAGGGAAGTGCTGCAGCACATGGTTCACTTCACACGTACAGCTTTCAGAACAGAACTTTTCAAGCAGGAAAATCAAAGGACAGTATGGATAATAATATTAATAATAATAATATTAATAATAATAGTAGTTACCACTGTCTATGGCCAGGAAGAGAGCAGTGTAGACGTTGTTCTGCACGAAGGGAGATTCCCGGTCCAGGACTGCCGTGGTGCCAACGGTGCCATTGGTAGGGTTGATTTCCAGCCACCCTGCGGGGTCCTTGTACACTGAATACCTGAATAAAAGTGCAGAGGTTGTTATCAAATTACACATCTAATCACAAAACAATCACCTTACTGTAAAGGAATTTGTCTTTGCACTCAGTGGCTTTCATGAGTGGATCTCTTAATATTTCAAAAATGCGATTTAAACCTTGTGCCTTCCCTTGGAGACAGTTCAGGGTGCTTAGGCTTAGCTGGCAGAGGGAGATACAGAGAGAAGTTTGAGTCGATTCCTTTGGAGATAAATATATGTCCCAAAGTTTAGCAGAGAAATCAGTATTTAAGACATTACATAGGACCTGTTTCCTACTGCTGTGTTACACAGCCAGAACACTTCCAATGCTCCTCTGCATCCACGCTGACCTCATGAATCCTATCACAGTCCTCCTTTTTCCAGACTTAGAATTCCAGTTGGACTAGAAGTTGTATTTTTAATCTACTTTTTGAGTGATTTTTTTTTTTTATTTTGGGTGAGCTGGAAATGTACTGAATTGTGGGGAATGGCAGCAAAAAGAGAGTCAGACAGGGAATTCACCAGGTCTGTGGGGAGGTGGTTACACCCAGCCCTGTTTGCACACATTTGTTCTGCACTCTGGGATCTGGACTTTCCTCCTTCTGCTGATTAAATTCAACCACATCCATGTTGCCTCAATCAGAGTTTGGAAATGCTGTCTCCGAGATCCCCCAACATGAAATTCCCTGGTGTACTTTTTCCCTTTAATCAGCACAAATATCCAGCCCCTCCAAACTGGAAATGTTTAAAGAGATTGTAGAGTTTACACATCAGGAGCTTCCCTGCCTGACTGAAGCAATAAATGTAAGAACGTTCATGATTAGGGTCTAATTCTATACTCAGTTAAATATATTAAGTAATAGAACAACACAGAACTGAATTAACTGACACCAATTCCCTCTCCAATTAAATGTGTTAATATTTTAAACCAAAACTCCAATCATATAATCAATACGTGGGATAATAACCTGTTTATCTTTTTTGTAGTGAACTGTTATAGGTCATAAACCACCATACAACCTTGTATAGACATTTTAAATTACCAGTAATTGACATGGAACCTGGTATTATTTAACGAGTCTGTGCCGAGGCAGTGCCTCACAGTGGCATGTGAATTCACCTGAAACTCCTGTGTGATAATGCTGCCGAAAAAAAAAATCATCAGTGCAACTGTGAAGGAATAAACAAAAATAACACATTGTTGGGGGGGTAAAAAAAAAGATAAAATAAAATAAAATGTCAGCTGCTAAGGAAGTGCTGACACACAGCTCTGCCCAGGCTGCTGGTCTTTACCACAACTTCGCTTCAGGCTTGAAAAACACAACTTCCTGGGTGCTGCTGAGCCTGCCTGTGGTGCACAGGAACATTCTGGTGCTCAGGCAGCCAGAGTGAGCATCAAAACTTCTGAATATACAGCCAGGAAAAATTGCACCTCTTTATGAGCTGTTTTTATGTTAAAATGCGGTAAAGAGCAGATTTGGAAACCAGAAAGTTTTGGAATTTATGCAGAAAAGGAGAAAAATAGGGAAAATAGCTGACTTGTATATGCTGGCAGAAAAGTAACTCAGAGTTTCACCACTGGCTTCCCCAGGAGCAGAAATTATCCCTTAGGGAATATGTGGAAAAGAATCAAAGGAAAACGTTAGTGCACAGTGAGATGTTCCATCAGCCCAACATGTCCTTCCACTTAATAGCCATTTAAACATTAATCAATATCTCAGCTTTATCTCCCAGAAAAATGAGTGCCAGGAATGGCAACAATGCAGATCATTATTTCATTTCTCTTCTTTGTTTCTCTTTTTATTGTTGTTTTTATAACTTTGCAACAAAGGTATGCACAAAAATATGAAACAAGGGCAGCCTAAACAATTCCTACTCTATTGTAAAACTGCAAATTCTCAATTAACCCTGAAACCATTTCAGAGGATTCAACACTTCTAAAGTAATGAGAATGTAAAATGGATTGTATTATCTTCCCTGATTGCTCTACAAAGCACTGTTGGCTGTGCAAATAAAAAACTGGATTGTATAACCTGTAATTTGGCACAGGATATTGTGAAAGTAGTACTTTGTCTTTCCCCCCACACTTTTTACTTATTGTAAGAGCATATTGCAGTACAGTTAAGATGATTGTTCTTTGTTCCATTTTTTGAGGGCTCTGCTAGCAAAGGTTTAGAATAGACCCGTCATAAAAACCGTGATAAAGACAGAAGTTTTGAATGCAGAGATTCACTTCCCACTTTTGACTTTGGTGAGATCTGCTGATTGCACAGCAGCTCTTAAAATCAGACCATTTTTAGGTGGTTAAACATGAATTTGCGTGCATGTACCTACTGTTTCTTCAGTCCTAAACACACTGATACATCAGATGTACACAGAGCTGTTCTCTCTGCTGTGCCAATTACTCTAGTTTGGTCTTATCATACTTTGCAGCAGTGAAATTTAGTGCTGCTCCTGGAGACTTTTTCATTGTGGGTTGGTTTTCTTTTTATTTTTAAATTTTAAACTGTGCCAACAGCTCACAGCCCCCAAGGGCTTGCGTGACAAGAGGGCAGGGGAAAATGGGTGCAACATATTCCGATTGTGACCTCCTTGCACTGGGTTCATGTCCTGGCATTGTCTACAAGCCAGGCATTGCAAAGAGAGCAGCAAAAACAATTCCCTTTGACTGGAAATTGTCTGCTGCAATGTCTGAGTGCATACCTTAAACACAGACCTGCAAAGAGGCACAGAGAAGTTATGGATGAAGAACGGAACACGAATCAAAATACGCACTTGTCTATTTGATGCAGTACTAAAACAGAGTAGCAGATATATGGCAAGAATTTAAAATTTATAAATGGCATCTCCCCCTTGCTGTAAGAGAGGGAAATAATTCTGAGAGCAGCTCCTGGGGTTGCCTGGTGCCGCTGGCTGGTGGCTCGGTTAGCAAAGATCCTTACACAGAACAGAGCTGTGTCACAGAAGGTGTGCAGAGGTGTGTGACACCGCCACAGAAATCCAGTCAGAGCCACAACCCTGCACCAGCCACAGAAAGGATTTCACAGCCAGCAGTGCCATGGCCCAGGGTGTCACAGGAGAGCAGCCAGGCACACTCAGATGCTGCTCCTGGCAAGGACTTCCAGGGCTTGGTGACTGCAAGACCTTTCCCATGCCGAGTCAAGGGGGCTTGGCTCTCATGCCTTGACAGAAAGGGAAGAAAGGCAAAATGCATCAGAGCCAAATCTGTGCTGAATGACACACCTGAGCCAGCCTGACGTGGCACTGACCAGAGGCAAGGACAGTGATTCTGCCAGCGTGGGGATTTTCAGCCTGGTGCTCCTGGAGGCTGCTTGAGCTGTGTCCTACAGGGACTGCTCCACCAGAACTCCCAACAGCAGAGAAGAGCTGCAGTGGCTTTGGTCCCTGGAACAGCTGCCTGAGCCTCCACTCAGGCTTTGTACACTGTTGACACCGTGGTGGAGCAGGGAGCAAGGCTCGGCTGGCTGAGCTGGGACTCACAGCCTGGATTTTGGGTCCCAGCTCCACCACAATGGAATTAGGGAAGCCTTTCTTTCATGCTACATCCTCATCTCAGCCTTAAAATGGTGAGGACGTATTTCTGCCTGGAAAAGCTGCTAAAAGGATAAAATCTGTAAATCACTGCAAAAGGCCTGAGAGCACAGGGCAAGGAGGGACATCAAAAGTACCGAGATAGACAGAATGGAAAAGAATATTTGAGTGGCTTTCTAAAGATGCAGAAAGATATTTCCTGGCATTTTCAAATTGCCTATCTCCTTAATTCTTTTCTAACCTATGTTTGAAATGGAATTAAACGCAGATGAGTTAAAAATCCATGCTTTCTGTCATCCATCCATCCATATGTGTGTGTTTACTTCCTCCTCTTGGGCAAATCTGGAAGTGTCAGCCCCCCATGGCAGGGAGTGGAACAAGATGATCTTTAAAGTCCTTTCCAACCTAAAACATTCTGTGATAAGATATTGATAGTAAAGATTTTCATACCATTCCACTCTGCCTCGCAGGAGGCAATCTCAGGAATAAAACGAATTTATTCATACACAACATCCAATTCACACCTGCTCCTTTTATGGGTCCTGGTCTCACCAAAGTAAGTATAAACAATCAGTGACCTAATATTTCACCTAAATGTAGCTGCATGTTTGCATTTGGAATGAAGAACATTCACATTATTCACATTTGCTCGTGCTGGGACTGCAGCATGTAATGGCAGCACCTGATTTTCTTCTATAAACTCTTCCAGAGCAATTCAAGTAAAATAATAATGGAGAAGGTAACTTTGTGTATCTGTGTCTGTGAGCTCAGCATGAAAAACCCTTTTGCCTCTGAATGAAAAAATCTCTAAATACAGATATTCTGTAATCTTTAAATGAAACCAATATGAATTTCTGGTCGAAAAATCATGAGCCACTACCCCTGGAGAAAGGTTCACGGGTATTTGGGAGAGACTGGTGCAGCAATTACAGCACGAATAGACACACCTGGGGAAGCAGTGGTGCTTCTCAGAGAAAGATAAAAAAACCTTCCCAAAATATAAGTGCAACATTAAAAATCTGGATTAAAACTGCATTGGGCTCTGTAGAGGGATGACATAATGCAGAGTTTTAGAGATCAACTGCTTCCCATGGAGCTCCCTCTTCTCCACTGTACTCTCATTACCTTTTGCCTGCACTAATTACGGCAGCATATGGCACCAGAAAGAGCAGAAAGGGAACCTTATTGCAGCGCAGCAATTCTCCAGCTGAACCACACCCACGCTTGTTACTGAGGGCACACGGCAATTTTTCTGCTTTTTGGCTGTGAGATAACAAAGGTATTCCTGCTCCCAGGCTGGTCTGGGTTCTGAGCTTTGGGGAGGACAAAACCATATATATCTGTACCTTCCCTGCCTTGCACAGCTGGGTCTCTAATTCCTATCCCGTGTGGAACAAAAGCAACAATAACAATTCTCTAATGTCTATTACAGCTAATGTTCTGTAACTATACCGACATTTGGTTTTGCAAAGATCATTTTCAAGCAACTTCCAAGATTGGTTTGTTTTCTTTTTATTTTTAATTTTAAAATGTTTGTGGCATCAAAGCCGTTGGAAGAATGTTATTGGAGCAGTTGTGGGTTTCCATTTTCCAAGGCTGGGCTGGATGGGACCTGGAGCATCCTGGTCTAGTGGGTGACATCCCTATGCATGGCAGGAGGGCTGGAATGAGGTGATCTTCAAGGCCTCTTCCAACCCAAACCATTCCATTACTCTGTGATTCACTTTTTTTTCAGATATTGAAGAACAATGTGGATTGATTAAATTTACTAATTTGGAGGTGCAGGGGAATACAGAGGTTTGGATTCCATTTTCTACTCAGATGTAAAGCTACTGCCCAAAATCTTCTGCTGCAGCCCCTAAACACAACTTTGCACGGGGCAGTAACTCATGGTCCTTGTGTTTAGCGTGACAAAGCCTGTCCTAACAGCAGAAGGGAGGAGTTATTTGGGATACCTGAATTCATTTCCATTACAGGCAAGGACTAACAGGCAACCAGAGAATTTAATATCAAAGGGAAAACAAAAGCATAAATGCTTCATCACACAATATTAGCGATACAAAATGCAAGCATTTAGACATCTCAAGAACCACAGGTCAGGTTATGAGAGGAATGATAAAGGGGGTGGTGCTGACCCCACTAAAGGGCTTTTCCTGATCTTCTCCCGTCAATTGTGAATATGTGCACGCTGATTCCTGATCCTCAAGGCTTTCAGCACTGTCTGTGTGACTCCACAGAATCACAGAGTGGTTGGGGTTGGAAGTAACCTCTGGTGCTCATCACCAACTGTTTTCAGGATCTGTTGTGAATCTTAAACCTCACTGTGTCTGGCCTAAACCTTGACCTAAACATATTCCTTGTAACCACGCTCTATTAACACAGAGTTAACCCAATCTTCCAAAGACGTTATTAGAGAGTCAGAAAGGAAAATAAAATCTGAACTGTCCTCTGCTTGTACTTTCCTGTGCCCATCTTTGATTTACACACTCCAGCTGCCAAGCTGAGCATAGTTAGCTTTCTTTACCATTAAATTATAAGAAATGAAAGGATTTTAATTCGGATTCAAATGCACTAAAAGTGTGGCTCTATGCTACATGTGCAGCAGGCTGTGAAAAACCTCCTGCAAAGATTTGGACATGCTCAAATTACTTGGGCTATATTCTTTAAAAAAATAAAAATCAAAAATGTAAAAAAGCAAATTTGACTGAAATCTATACTATTATTAATCAGAAAAAATATATCATTAACAAAATCTAAAACCTGAAATAAATCACATTTTCTGGCTATATTGTTGAGAAAGGTGTTAGGTCAGATGCAATTTTAAACTCATTGAAGATTGAGGATTTATGCAAGAGCCATTTTTCAGCTTCGTGGGACGGATTCATGGGCTTGCAGACTGTCTGCATTTTCACAGGCTGGAAACGCCAACTTAGAGTACAATTAAAAAAAAATTAACCCCCTCCCCATCAGTGTTGTGCCACAAGTGACTCTGTGCATTTCTGGCCACTGAAAATGCACATTTCTCTGATAATCTGGACACATTCCAGGGTGAATCCATCAGCTCTGCCGGTGGGGCACCACGGCTTTTGTTGTAACTCCCTGCAGCAGCTTTTTCCTGGGTGATCCCAGAGTGTCCCTCGAGTTTCTGGGGGTTTATGTCCTGATTTAAGCTTGCAGATGATTTATGCTAATCCTGTCTGAACAGGCATCACAATTCCCTGCCTCGGTGCCTGTCTGGCCCTGATCTCAGGGATTTTAGCCCTGGAAGTGGTTCCTGTGCTCTGAGGGAATGGGCTGCAGGCAGGGTTTGCTCCTGTTTCCATCTGCAGAGCACTTTGATGAACCCCATCTCCCCATCTGAGATAAAGATTCCTCAGTTCAGCTTTATTTTGAGAGTCACATCAGGGATTTAACAGGCTGGCTTTCATCACAATTCTCTATCTCCAATGATACGATCAAAACAGAATGGAAAATTAGACGAAATCCAGTTTTCAGTCCCCCGCCACTGAGAAATGTCAAATGAGAAAATGGTTGATTAGTTAGTTATTTGTGTGGAGAAATAATGGTGCAAACCCCTTGGTAAACATGAAGAAAGCAACAGGAGAGTCATTGCAACTAGAATAATAAAATAAACCCAAACTCAAAACCTATAGCAATTAATCAAATGAAAATAATAAAATTGTATTAATGAGGCGGTTAAATAAAATGCTCTGGAAACGAAAATATTTGTTGTTATTATTGTACAGTCTTTCAAACATTTCTCTACACTGAAACCTAATTTTCTCTTTTTTTTTCCTTCAGGGAAAAAAAAATCCTAGAAGCTGAGGTGTAACAAAAAAACCCCCTCATTTATGTATGTTTTAATCAGAAGTGATTAGGGCTATGGTTAAATGAAGCCAGAGGCTATCACTATCAGAATTATTCCTAAAGCTAGGGAATAATACACCATATCTGGGACTAACACACTGGTATAATCAGGTTGTTACTGTTGGAATAATTGTCAACACATGCAAATCAGTAAAAGTTTTCTCATTGTAGCAATTGTGCCTCAAAAGCTAATCAACATCAGATGAGCTGCAGGGTCTTTTACAAACTACCCAAAGAAGGTTTTTTGGCAGCAAAACTCTATCAAAGTTTCTGCACACGCCTGTTCTTTGTGCCGGTGCTTCCAGCAAAGGCAGCTGCTCCCACTGCAAATCCGTTTGCTGCTCTCTGTGTCCAAGAACCGTCCTGGTAGCTCTTGAAAAACTGGAAAATTTTATAAGAGCCCAGCAGATCCACCACTGAACTGTCAGTATTGAACAGAGCCATGGAATAGCTCATTTCTGCAGCTTCTCCAGTCCTTTTATCTAAGGGATGGGCAGAAAGGAGGCTGGAAGTGGCTCACCTTGTGAAGTTTTAATTTATCCAGATCAACAGAGCTCCTGCTGGGCTGTGGGTCCCACTGCCAGGCTGCTCCCAGCAAGGGATTGTTCTGGCAGCTTCCAGGAAACCTCAGCTGTGCCCTGGCTGATACCAAAGTCACGGTGGAAACTCCTCCCAAAAGGGCAGGGCAGGGCAGGGGAGCTCAGCACCGTTTGCATCCTGAGCCTGTGCATCCAAACATAATCCCAGCCTGGCTGCTATTGACTCTGGGACTCTTCTCCTAATGAAGGAAGTGAATTAATGTTTCTGCAAATTAATTTCCAAGAGGGAAGGGTAACAAATGTGCTGAATAATCATTCCAGCACAGTTTGTGTCCTGTGCCAGTGAGAAGCCCTCACTACAGCGATGCCTCACAGCAGAGTGAGAGCAGCAGGCACCCCTGGGCACCTTCAGCTGCCTCTTGCACACTCACTTGCCTCTTTTGTTGCCTTTTCTCATCAGTACTTTTTAAAGAATTCCAGTCCAATATAAATCTGGAGGACACTGGATATCCCAGTGATGGGGAATAACACCTTGCCACTCTGAAAATAATTAATAATGAAGTCTAGAACTGCCACAGGCCTTTCTCCCTGTTGCCAGAGGAGCAAGAAATACCAAAGGGGACTTTTTGGGAATCAACTCCTGCAGATTTAACAGAATTGCTTCCTTTGATACTAAACATGAACATTTCCTGTTAATGACAGATCTTTGGGAAGCAAAGAATGTTCACAAATGACACAAAGAGAAAGAGCAGTGTCTCAATCTGAACATCCACAAGCAGCATCCCTGGACCACAGCTCCTGGCTGCTCCCAAGGTACTCAGTTATTAATAAAATGACTTTCCTCCATCCTAACCCTTACTACATGTAGTAATTTTTGCTTCTACAGTGCTAGAGGAAATCCTGGAACGGTTTGGGTTGAAAGGGATGAACCAGCATAAATATTTTCACTTGCATTTTCTTAGCCTGGCAACAAAGCTCAAAGAAAAAAAAAAAACAACAGGGGTAGCATAAGCAAGGACAAAATTTAACACACAATAAATTGGCTGTGCAAGAAGTGGCAATTCAGACAGAAAATCTGTGAAGGAGCTGATAGTGCCAGAAAAGCAATCGCAGTAGTTTCCTGTGCTGACAGAGCTGGGGGATTCCCGAGCTGGCTGAACTTGCACGGGGCTGGTTTCTGAGACTCAGCTATTCCCGAGGCGTAGCACGGAGATGATGGGAGAGCAATAATGTTCTGCTGACTTAGGAAAGCCTCCGAGCTCCCTGGCACGCGGCAGTCGGAGGCCTGGCAGGAAAAGCAGCCCCAGCCCTGCTCCTTCCCGCTGCTCTCCCTGTCGAGCGCACAGCACTGTCCCCAGCTCTAGTTAAACAGGATGGGACAGCCAGGATCAAGTCTGCTGCTGCTGCAGGGTTCCCTCCAGACACTCATTTTGGTGGGATATTGGCTGCTAATCCGCTGATTATAAGTGTGTTTTCATGTATTTGACAGGCATAATCTTGAGTGGCAAAGATCCACATTGGAACCCAGACTTCACCGAAGGAAAAGGAAAATACTGATCCTGGGAGTTGAGCTGAACCTGATCCAGGCAAAACCTGGCTTAAATCTTGGGGTTTTTCTCACATTACAGCACTGCCTGAGCCATTATTGTGGTCTTTGCAGAGTGGGAGCTGAGCCCCAGAAGGATATTTCATGTTTGCCGTTCACAATAACAGCTGAATTTAGAACTGACATCTCGTAGAGTGGATTTGCTCAGCGGGCAGAGCTGTGTGGCCCCTCAGGAGGCTGCAGCAGCACCCTCAGCCTCTCCTGCAGAGCCACTGCTGCTCCTGCTGCCACAGCCTGTGGGTGCCACCAGCCCCTGCTGCCACCAGCTGCCCATGACACGCTCCAGGCACACAGGGACACATTGCCATCAGCTCCGTGTTCCTGCAGGCAGAGCTGTGCCAGCAAGGCTGGGAGGTTCCACCAACACATCTGTACCCACCACAGCATCAATGACAGCTCTAAACCAACAAAATGCAGCTACTTGTCCCTCTGTCCCCTGCTGGGTCCCTGAAGGAGGGAGCTGGACAGAGGCAGAGCCCTGTGCTGGAAATTCAAGTTCCTGCTGGCACACAGAGTCATGGAACCATGGGATTGTTAAGATTGGAAAAGATATTTAAGATTGTCAAGTCCAAGCATTAACCCAGCACTGCCAAGGCCACCCCTAACCCGTGTGCCGTGGATGGTGCCACATCCACGGGGCTTTGGGCACTTCCAGGGATGGGCACTCCACCACAGCCTGTTCTAACTCCTGGTATGACACCGGGAATCAAAGGCTTGTCCTGGCTCCAGCCCTACATGTGGCCTTGCTGAGTGTTACCTTCAGGGAGGTGATATGTGGAGGTCCAAACTCAGGCAAACCATTCCAGGATGAAACGGAATCGAATCAGAATGATTTTGGTCACAGTTTGGTGGCAATTGAGGAGTTAATTAGGAGTTGTTATTTAGGATTTAATTCCTTGTTGCCTTCTTAAACTCTAAACATTTCTTATAAAAGTTGAATTCTCTGTGGGACAGTGCAAGAGCAAGAGATAATATAAAATAAAATATATCACTTTGTTATAAATAATGCAAAAATTGATGTGTTTTTCCTTTTAGTTCTCTTGTTTAGCTTTGTTTAAAAAGAACTGTATTCATAGCAGGAAAATGGACTGTCCTGGTGCTTCTGTATAGTTATGTAGCCCAGAGGAATTAATGCCCACCAAGGAAAAAGACTTTCCAACCTTGTAGCATCAATAACAGGAAAAGGAAACAGTGGGTGAGAAATTTGGTAGCGTGTTTGATAATGTGAGTACATAATATCCAAGGAAAAATTACATTATCACCTGATAATGTGAAGAAAAAGGCACATTTATTCTTGGCTAATAATAACTCTTAAATTAAGATTTTGGGGTTTTTTTTTCCAGCTGATTTCAAATACACTAAGTACTTCATGGGTGCAGTTCTTACAGAAGAAACTTAATTAATTCTCTTTCATTCTTTTGGTAAGAATGGACAATCTCCTATTTGAGTTTTGTTTGACTGATTACATTGAACTATCCAAAAAATACGCAACCTCTTTCTGTCCTGAATGTTGCAGCAATGTGTGATATCGTGTCACATCTTTTCCTTTATTTTCAGAGTTTCTTTCCTTTGCCAAACTCCCTCTCTTTAATGACTATGAAAAATGAACAGGGCAGTGTGGTTTACCTTTTCTAACCTCAGTGAATCACATTCTCAGGAATTCCGGCTGTCCAAACCCACTTTAAAGCCATGGATGTCTCTTACCCACCCCGCCCTTATCACGTTTCAAGGTTGTGCATAACCATGTCTTGGGTGTTTTATTTCTAAAGTCATCAAGTCCAGGCTGTTCCATTTGTTAGGGGATGCTCTGCTGAATTTCCCTCCTCTCCACCTTTCTGCTATAGGAATCTCTAACATCCAACATCCAAGGGATGCTAGAAAACAAAATACTGCTTTCCACCCATTGAACAAAAACATTCAAACTCAGATTCTACATTCTGTTATGTTCACTCATTGTAACATCCCTTGTCCGACTGATGCTACTGCAAAACAAAATTGCCCTTGCACAGCTAAATATTAATAGAGGATGGCCAAAATTAAATCCTGCTCAACATTCTGGAAAAAAAAAGTCACAAGGTGTATTTTGATATATAATATACAACATATTAAACCCCTCCTGTGTTTTGCAAGGAAATAAAAAATTAAAGTATATTCTTTACTGAAAATTATCCTTTCTATACTAAGAGGTGAGTTCATGCTGAAGAAGTCTCAGTAATTTCCCTTTGCAGGTTAAAAAGCTTCTTTCTTGCCAGGGTACACACCCTGTGTGTATCTGAGGGCTTGCTCTGACGTGCTGCCTACAACAAATCTACTCTGCACAGCACGATTTTTGTATCAGGTTCATCATCATAATAACCAAGCCCTCCCCAGACATATATTAAACAACATGACAAATGTGTGCCATTTAAGAAATCTGCCGGCCAGTGATGGCAAATGTGAAGAGGTTAGAGGGGAAAGCTCCACATAAGTATTCATTTATGACACAAAAAGAGCTTTCATTAGATATTATGGGCTTATACACTGAAAAGACAGGAAATGGAAGATTTAGAGTTGCTTGTTTAACCTGAATTTACCACACTGACAGTGCTGATAAACTTTCTATCCAGGCCTTGCCTGACTGCAAAGTGGTACCAATGAGGTAAATATTTTACCAAAAGTATTCCACTATTTGGCCATATATAGTTTTATTTTCTGCTTGATATCCACTGCACTCAGTGCACACAAATACAGTGCTCTGTGAATTGAGTGTATTTAATCTTCTAAGATTCTAGGTCACTGTTATATCTTGGTTAATTCATGCTGTTTAACCCTGGGTTGGATGCCCAGGAGTTAAACTTCTCACACCCTTTTCCCTTGTCATCTGAATGTTTTGCCAGCCGGTCCAGAGCATCATCGTGGGATGAATTTTAATGTTTCAATTTGACAGACAAAAAACTGGAAGCCTCAAAACCTGTAAAACTAAAAGAATCCGGATTTTTTTTCTGTAATGAAAAGACTCACCTAGTTGCACAAAGAACTTGTTCAAAAGCACAGTTATACAAAGATTAAAGCCATTTAAGGGTCTTTTCCTTCTTTTTCTTTTTCCTTGGACTTAAAAATCTAAACTCTGTAGCAGTTTCCACGAGTCAAACTGGCTTAACAGCCTTGACATGGAGATGTGCAAAACTGAGACAGTGTTGTTTTCTTTCAGTGCTAAACTGTTTTTTAAACACTGGTAAATAACTTAGAGGATTCCAGGGCCAGAAGCTGCACACCTTGTTCCCTACTAATAGAAAAATTCCTTATTTTAGTCCCGAAGCGTTATCAGATAAAGGCTGCGGCTGCATTTGTGTGAAATGCTACCAACGACCCGGGGCTGGATCTCCAGAGAGGCTGGGCCTTAGGCAGTGAGAATTCTTGTGGAAATTTCCCATGTGAAAGAAGAAAGAGTTCTCAGCCAGACCCATTAAAACAGGTAATTGTGTAAAAATTCTCCAGGGTTTGGAGTATTCAGTGAAATCTGGGTGAGAAGTACCTTGGTACCTCCAAGGGGATGTGGTGCTAAGCACTACCCAGAGGAGCTGCCCGAGGGATCCCATGGATAATAATTTTCTGGCTGCGTGTAGAGCAGGCATGCATGTCTCTGTAGGCGTATTTACCTGGAGTATAATGGTCATAAAATTAGGAAGAAGTCAGTCCCTAGTAATTCACATTTGAACTAAGAATGAATGTGCAGGCTTACTGCTGCTTAACAAAGTGCATAATTTCACCCTTACTCAGAAACTATTTTGCAGAAATTGGCATCCTTATTACTAAGTTAATAGAAAAATTCCAATTGAACTCTACAAGGCGTTTTTCCTATTACAGTAACATTGCAGAGCTCCATTTAGTAAAAATGAGTGCTTAAACCTTCTGACAATTTCTTCACTGAATTTCAATTCCACTCCAAGGATAACCATCTGTGAGCCTGAAAGGAGATGGGGCCTCTATACCTTGAAATGCACAGGCTGGGGCTGCCTTGCCACGGAGCAGTGGCTGTAAACACACAACAGAAATTCTGTGCATTTGGGAAAGCTCCTGCTCCCAGATGGAAACCTACTCCCAGATTCAGTGGGAGGTTTGTCCTGAACTGGGGGAGTCCATGGGTTTATTCTATCCTTAGTTTGGAGATGGCAAATTAATGAAGTACAGCCATAACGTGCCAGACAACATCTGCTCAGTGCCATCCAAAATCTGTACCTGCTTTAAAGCCACGGGGGCTGAATTGCTCAATTAGACACTTTCCCTTCACGGCAGGATCCAGGCCTGGGTGCAGCACCAGCCTTCCTGGAAAACTTTGATTTCAGTGCTTGGTTTTCCAGCTTTTGCCATCATATAAAACACCACTGGTCCCTGGAGCTCCAATCATACCTATTACCAGTCCAAATAAATTTCTATCAAAGCACCACTGAAAGCTGTAACCACACACAGATGTTCACGCACGACCAAACCCGGCTGAGTGAGACTCCAGAATTCAATAGCTTTAAAATATTAAGAGAAATTCATAGCACCCCCTTCCCTGTCGACACGACTCCTCACACTGTGTCCTCAAACTTGATAGCTAACTTATTATAATCAAGATACTCTTTACTTCTTCCAGAGACAAAATCCTGCCTTTTTTGAGACGAGAAGAGAACAGTAATGACAAAGTGAGTTATTGTCTAGATCTGCCTTCCACTGCAAGCATAACTTGTGACTGATAGATCCTATTGTTATATTTCTCAAGAAGATCTGCAATATTGTTTAGTCGGTGACATGAAAAATGTGCCCTATAATTTCACAGTTCACAGCCGTTCATTCTGAGTGCTGACACGGTTGAAATCATAATGTGGCATAATATTGTTATGCAGGATAAAGACAGAGGGTCTAATTAAACTCCCCTTAAATGCTACATTCATCCTTATTAATCAAGAATTCAGGATTCTAAAGGTAATATCAAGGCAAGCTGAAATAGGTGAATATGGCTTATTTGATTTCATGGAAACACAGATTTTCCATGCTATCACCCACAGCTTTAATATCAACATATTAAGTATGATTTATGCCAACAGAGTAGAACGGTGGAAAATTTTAAGAACAGGATCTTCTGACAAGTATTGTCAGGAGTGATGAAGTCTAGCTTCAGGTAGCTGAGTTCTGGGCAAAACTGTGAATCATGGATTGAGGATACCTGGGCCCCTGCTTTAGGTAGTCTTTAATGATTTAATTCACACAATTCTGCTGTTTCAGAGACCAATCAAGGAGAGAGGGATTGATCTTTTTTTTTTTCCCCCCTCAGGAGAGGGACAGTGTTCTTCAGAGCAGCCTCACTCAGTCTAGGTGAAAATCTCCCCCCTGCTCTGCCTCCTTTTCTACCAGGAGAGGACAAGGAAATAGATGCTGTACCAACCTTTTCATGCATATTAACCTTTCCCCAAACCTTGGCAGCTGCTAGGGAGAGCCAAGAATCCAGACAAGGTATGAGTATAGACAAGGCAAGTATGGAAGCTCCCTCACCTCCCAGCAAGGCAAAAACTGGTATAACAAAGCTCAACTGGTGAGCTGGGATTGCACTAAAAATTAAGATATACAAAAGCAGAAAGAAGTAAAGAAGAGGTCAAACATCTACCCCAACACAGAGGCAGAGAATATCAGTAAAAAGAGGGCAAAAAGAAACATCAGGGGAGAGTTAGAGGTGTCCCTCACTATGAGAGACACTGGAAGAGCAGGGGGATCAGCGATGCCAGGGACCCTCCCAGAGCGAGCAGGGAGGTGCTGACAGGTCGGTGCTAAATTGAAGCAGCCAGGGGATGCCTGTGAGGAACAAAGGGACTGAATAACAGAGCTCGGGAGGCAGACTATCAACCTCTGCTCACAGCTCCGAGGAAAAGCACATCCTGTTCCTCTGCAGCTCCGCTATTGGAGCTGACAGAGATGGAATGGGCTTTCCCAAATGGTCAGCATCAGGTGCTGTCCACAGCTTTTATAGGGACTGGATTCCAGCTTTGGCAGACGTTTCAATTCTCTCAGCAGTGGGATTTAATTCCAGTCATTTGTTCTCTTGTGTCTCATCTCCGTAGCTCCCACCTGAAAATTTTTATTTATTTTCTTTTTTTCTTTTTTTTTAATCAGCTGCTTCCTCCACATTAGTTCAGCCTTGGTGGTATATCCAGACAGTGCTGGCCAGCTACAAACTATCTTCTGCACAGGGAAAATGGGGCTGATTTCCCTCTTGAGCTATTTTCACCCTTCCAGAGATACATCAGTGTGGTTCTGGGTATGAGAGGAGAATAAAGGAGATACAGCACCTCTCCAGAAACAATTTTGTTTCCTTCCCTTATTGCTGTAGGCCTAAAGAGTTTGCTGTATGGGGAAAGAGGGGTCATTTACTTTGCTCAGTAAACAAGAAGTCAGTTTGGTCAAACAGTGATCAAAAAATAAAATAGTTTTTCACTATTTTGTTTTCCCTTCAGATATTCGTTTTATGATAACAAAATACAAGAGTAACATTAATTGTCTACTCAGTCAGTATTAACACCTTCAAGGAAGAGTTTCAATAAAAAGAGTGCTGTGTAAAACACTCTTGAGCCAGTGGTTGGCCACTGAGAACCTGCAATTACATGTGGTGGTTGTGTAGCATGAGGGAATTGCCCAAGTTCCTTCTTTCAGAGTTGATTAAATCTCCTCTTTTCTGGCATTGTTTGCTGGATACCCCAATACCTGCAGCTCTCCGGAGCTGGTGTTTCTGTGTTTCGGATTTTACAGAGACAGAAGTGAAAAAACTTCTTTGCTTCAAGCAGAATCCGTCTCTCCCTGCCTTTCCATCTAACTTAAAAAAGAGAGAGGAAGAGAAAAACAATGTACACTGCCCAACACGCAGCAACTTCAGATCCAAAGATGCACTACAAATTCCCAGTGGCTGGGTTCAGGCAGGCCATAAATAAAACTGCAGAGCCAACTTGAGATGCTCCTGGGTATAACTTACAGTGAAAAACTCTGGTGCTGCATGCTGAGAGCATGGCTCAGCCATTCATTTGTAACAATGGAGCTATTCTTCTGTCTGCACAAGGAAAACAAATCTCCTGTTGTTAGGCATCAAAGACAAGTCCTTCAGACTCTAGGAGACATATTTAACCATGACGAAGTGTGTTACTTCCTAAGCACTCGCTCTTTAAGTCCTCCCATCCCTCTCTCATTATGTAGTACTTCTGGAAGCGATTGGAGTGTATCCCAGAAAAGCAAGTTTATTGACCTCCACCAGCAACAAAAGTGCTTTAAAAGGGCTTGATGTGCGACAAAGTATGCAAAATTGATCCCTTAAGTGGTTGTGAGCAATGTGATGTGAAGCCTCATCCTTGTTCGCAGGGGGTTCAGGATCTCTGAAAAAATCCTGGCAAGAGACATGAAAAAGGCTTTTTTGAGTTGTCTTTGCAATTCATGGCTTAAACATTCGCTGTGTGGAAGGGCGGGGATTGGCAGGATTGGCAGCCAAGGAAAGGAACAGAAGTAAAACTCGCTTTTTCCAGAGAATTCTCCTCAGTTTTCTCAACCATTTGAGATTTGGGAGACACTCGCTGAGCTATTAATTCTACTTCAATGTAGTTTCAGCGCTTTTTCATAGAATTTTAGGCAGCCATTTTGTTTTGTTTGGGCAAGGAGTATGCAGATCATGTTTGCCACTGATTAGAGTTTGGAACATTTCCACTGACTCCCACCAGCTCCACAGGCACCAACTCCAAAGTCAGGATGACCCAATCTAAAGCAAAACGTGTCCCAGCAGCAAAAATTCCCATTCCCAAAGTCATTGACCAGTCCATTGTTCAACGGATCTCAATGAAATGACAAACCATGCACAGAATCATCAGGGTTGCAGAGATCTTCAAGATCCAACCCTCAGCCGAGATCCAACTCCTAAACTACATCTCCAAGTGCCACATCCAGACACCTCTTGGCACTTCCAGGTCTGTGGCTCCACCACCTCCCTGGGTGGGTTATTCCAATGCCTGACTACTCTTGCACTGAATTTTTTACCAGTATCTAATCTGAACCTCCCCTGGGAAACTTAAGGCCATTTCCTCTCATCCTTTCACTTGAGACAGGGCAGAAAAGTCTGAGCCCCAAATCACTTCAACCTCCTTTGAGGCAGCAAATAAACACAATCCCTTTTAATTCAGGTGGGTTCAGCCTCCTTGTCCCCCTGGTCCGATGCTCCAGGATAAAGCCTCATTAACACTTAATCTGCAGAACAGAAAAATGCAATTTATATCAAGACAAACAGGGTCTATCCCCTTCCAGACAGACCAGTAGGTGCTATTTGGAGATGCTGACAATAATGAATGACTTCGCTCCCATTTCCAGACTAGCAGGGCTTGGAAACGGTGTCCCTGTGCTTCCAGGAGCCACTTGTGCTATGTGGGGCAGCTTGATTCAGTGCAGATATAAATATCATACACAAATATACACCTTATTTACATAGAGTGCTTCAGATATTTCTGCAGCCTTTCATGTTCCTATGAAACTCAATGAAGTTTGGGTTCCAAGTTCTCCAGCTTCAAATGCTGCATTTTAATTCTACTTAATGAATTAGATATGCTTTAGAGCTGTAATAAACTTTTCTTGTGAAGATATTTCTGAAGCATTGAATCACATTGCTTACTGAGAATAAATACTGAAACAATATGTTTACATAAATAATTTAAAATCCAAGAGCACAGTAGGTAATAAAAATATATTGCCATGATAAGCCATGAAACCAGAAAACAACACTGCTCTAATTAAAAATTACAAATACACTGCAGTAAACAACTTATTTACACATAGTTAAAAGTCTAACTATTGAATATTCTAGACTTGTTGAATTCCAAAACAGGGAAATATACTGAAACCAATCTCTTCACACAGTCAAATATTGAGAACCATAACTGTGTTTAATTAAGATCTACTGTTAATAATGGATTTCAGAGTGAGGTTCTTCTTTTAATTTCCCAAGGTAGAAAATGTTATTAAATTTGGCCTTTAACTTCTCATTGACATGTATACTTGAAACTTCTGATTAAAATTTCAGAGGTTGGGAAGAAGTCCCCAAAATTAAACTCTCAAATCTGGCACAAAAATAACAATGATCCCTGATTAAGAAATCAAATTTCAGAAACTTCATTACTGTTCTATTAATAAATGGTTGGGTTATAATTAAAATGGGGCCTGCTGGATTTCTTTCATTTTTTAATTCTAGAAAAGATGGAAACCGTAGAGAGATTTAAATGCTTAAGAAAAAGAAAAAAAAAGAAAAAAAGAAAAGTTAATGAATCTGAGAAATGTGACCCTGCTTGAGCAGGATTTTTTTCTTTTTGGGAGCTATGAGAGTGGAACAAACACTGTTTTCCACCTCTTATTTCCAGGATGATGCTCCCACCTCTACCTCGAGTTCCTCTGGAATGTTAACATCAGTGGATCAGGGAAGAGCTGACACCGTGCAAGTTCTGCCGCTCGTGTGCAGACAAACGGCCACAGCCGTCTGCGATTTTGGAGTCTTATTTTTTTCACTGAAACACATTTTTGCGGGCTTGGTTGAGCTTTGAAATGAAATTCTTCCTCAGCCTGCAAAAACACTTCAAGCTGAAGAATAAGAAGGAAAATTGCTTCAAAAGTACAGCTGTCTTTAGGAAATTTTACAAAGTAAGCCACTTTTTTCAGAGATAAGTAATTTGATTCTGATTCAGATCTGCATTGTTCAAAGAATAAATTCAATCTTCCTGCAGACAATGGCAAAAATGGTTTCTCTACTCTTTTTTGTGGGTCTTGAAATGCATTTATCATGTTATATCCAGTGGAGTAACTAAATTTCCTGATTACAAATAATCAGCAGCTCCTTCTACAAGTTCTATACAGAAAATTAACTAAAAATATCCCTGCAGTTAGATATATTTCAGTTCTAATAGGCTGAAAAAAAGAACCCAAGGCCCACCAACATTAATTCTCTGCTGGTCTGCCTATTTTGAAGAGGTTTGTACTTTGTTGGGGGTGATGTACACAGTCCACACAGCACAAATCTGACTTTCATTGCTCCTTGCAGACAAAACATTGCTTGCTCATGGTCATTAATATCCAATGGAATATCTCATTTAGGAGTCAGCTGTCCCTGCTTGGCCTTTATTTCACCATATAGTCATAGCAAGGACTGATGGCACAATTATAGTCTGAGAACCACGGAGTTTGGTATCTGTGCTCTAAAAGTCCTGGGCATTGTCCCAAACTCTAAACGCACACCTGCCTGTAGGAATTCGAGGTAAATATTTCAGCCAGATCTCAACCAGTGAGTGGTTCTGGCCTTTCCACATGGAATTGTACCCTGTCTTTAATTGCAGATGCTGTTCTCATACTCCAGTCTGCCTTTTTCACTGCTGGTACCCAGGTGTTTCAACACCTGCCAGCATTAAAGCATCTTTTAAAAATGCTGTTTTATGCTTTCCTGTTATTTTAGCAATAGGACTGACAGGTAGTCAAATTAGCCTTTCCTGATGCATTCTACCATTTCCCAGATTTCCATTGCATTTGCATTATTTTCTTCTAACTTATACAACCACTTCCATTTCCACAGTTTCTTTATGTGATCATTCCTCATTCCCAGCCCAGTCTAGCTTAATTCTGCTCTTCTTTTCTGCACATAAAAGAAAAAAATATCTTGCTTTTGGCTATAAACCTTCCATGTTTGGCTATGCAGATACAGTAAAACTTCTGGGAAAATTCTGCTTAGATTATGAGTTCTTCAAGATTTGAGAGTTCCTTGGCAGAGAGTTGTGAGATGTGGTGGACTGCAGAATGTGTTTATGTTACTTGACTGGCTACACACCACACTTAACGATAATTGAAGAGTGTTCAGTGACTCACCAGGTGCCCTTTAAATTCAGGGTCGATGTAGTTTGGAGAAATTCAGCAAAATCAGTAGGTCAAGGGGAACATTTCAGGTAATAGCTCCTGGATTGTTGGTTTTGATAATGAAATCCTTACATTTTCATGGCTTTTCTCTTTTAGCATCACAAAACCAGCTGTTACACTAATGAATGCTAGTTTTCCCATCTCTCATGAAAATACATAAATCATGGAGAACTTCAATTATTGTGTTTCTGAAAGTCAGTCCAAAGCCCAAAGGAAATAAAGATCTGTTCCCTGCACAAGCCAGGTTCTGAGCAAAGCTGCTGAGGGTCATATTGCCCTGCCTGAGAAGCACCAGAAATTCCATCCATAGACACCAATTTTTGTGAATGAAATAAGGGATCTTTGGAGCAAAAGCTAAACTTAAGAATAAAAATTATTCTGTAAATAAATCCATTTAGAAAATAAGGGGAAAGGTGTGTTAAGAATCATCCTTCGGGTAAACTGATATCTCTATGGTAGAAGTCAAAGGAGAAAAACTGAACTATTCATGTTATTAACAACGCTATCTTTGAGGTGATGCAGAGAATTGAAACTTTTAATTATCTGCCTTGACTTTTTCCTCCTTCCTTGGAGATGAGCACACTCACCTGCTTAAATTCACCTCCTCATCATTCAAATCTGAGTCCTTTGCAGTGACATTTTCAGCAACACTTGTTACTGACAGAGAACATCCTCAAGATCAGCAGCTTTCTTTTTTGTAGGACAGTACATGTGTCAAACCTTCTTTAAGGATTGCACAATCACTGCTAAATAACCCTGTGACAGCAGAGAAATCTCTGCCTGTGGTATGGATTGACAGAGCCATTGTTCAGCTGCAGCTTTGAAGTCGTTCTCACAAGGTGTTTATACCCTTTTACATACACTGAGACCTGAGGGAAACGATACTTACAGGGAGCAATGAAAAATTAAACACAGCTGTAGGTTTTAGTGGTAGTGCCCAACCTGTAATTCTCAAATGCTGGGAAAAGCTGTCTGGAAAGCCAGTTTAGTCCTAGAGAACGAAGTGGTTGCTTTTTAATTTTTCATAGAATCTAAAGGCAAAAGACCAAACCAGGTAGATCAAAATATAACATGATGATACCATGTTATACCTAGGTTTGCTCCTTGAGGCATGCCACATATGTGGGATAATATTATTACAGCACAGGAATTATAATTTATTTTCATTTATCTGGGAAAAGGTCAAGTCTGAGCTTCCTTTAGCTTCAGCCTTTCACTGGTAAATCTTTTCTCAGCTCTTGAAAGTGGATGGACAGTCATTATTTCACTGAGGGACATTATAAAGTATCATAAACTGATTTAAACCCCATGCAAAACAGATGAATCATTTCTTTAGACATTTTCAACTTCTACACTTCTTCAGTGGCTCTCATGAAGGAAGAAGAATAAACAAGCATGTTAAAAGTAATTTTGGAACTATGTGAACTAAGTCTATTTCTTGTGGCACTTGATTGTTCTACTGTAGGAATCTCATGGTGTGGAAAATTATTGTTCCCTAATGCTGTGTTTTCAACAAACTGACTCTCTAATTGGAGGAAAAACATAAATTGTAACTTCTTACTGTGCAGAACCAAAAAACTAACATAATTCTACACTGGCAGTCAAATTCTTGGGCACAAAAGACATTCCCACTTTGTGATGGATGAAAATGAGAGGGCTCTGCTCTCACCTGATGGTCTGGTGCTGCAAAGTGTCCGGGTCCGTGGCGTTCACCGTTAGCACCACGCTGCCAATGGGGATGTTCTCTTGCTTGGTCACTGTCATGGGGTTTGGGTGGAACACTGGGCCTTCGTTGACGTCCTCCACAGTGATCTGGACGGTGGCTGTGGAGCTGGGGCCGTAGGCGATGTCTGGGATCAGCGGGTCTTCGTTTTCCACTTTGATCAGCAGCGTGTGGAAGGCGGAAATCTCATAGTCTAAAGGCTGCAAAACAGCAAATCAGAGGGCAAAGTTTAAAGACAATGCTTAATGCTTTTTCTTTTAGCCCATTGCAACCTTGCAGATGGCAGAATTGGCCAGAAAGGGACAACAGCGTTTCCAACATCTGGAACTTGGTCAGCGTTTGGGATTAGACACACTTGGTTCTAAAGGGCATTGAAGATAATGAACATAATGGAATTAAAAAACCCATGGAGACATCCCTCTGTCCAAGAGCTTACATTTTTTTTGGCTATACCCCACAGACATAATTCAATTCTCATATATACATGTTTATTTATATGTAGCACGTGTTTAACAAACAAATGAGTCACACTCAGGAGATACTCATGACAATAACACAAGCTGCTTTCATAACTTCTGTCTTGAAATCAAAGGCACTGCCATGGAAATACACTTGTCTCAAGAATTGAAAATGCCTCTTCTGAAGCCAAAAAGAAAGAATTCTGGTAGGCAGCAAACAGGGCAATTTTCTTTCTTTTTTTTATTTTTTAAGTTTGAGACATAGGATTCTCTTCATACAAAGACAGGCAATAAATTTTCCTATGAGACTTCAGAAATGTGGGACCAATCCACTTTAGAAATGTGGATTCAGTCTGAATCCATGCCCCTCACTTCCCTGCTATTTGCATGTGTTCTCTAAACGAGAACAAAATGGGGCCCTTGAATTCTAATTGTGCCTTCAGCCACAAACAAAACTTCGTTGTCAAGTCTCACTATTGATTGTGATGCTTACTGCAAATCTGGCTGGTATTTAAGCACAATGGCAATACAGATAGGAACAGACAGTCCTTGTGACTAAAAAAATAAGGTTACGGTGACAGAAGAAGTGGTTATACACATAGTTTGGACAAGGGCTGGCAGCCAACTTTATATCTCTGAATAACCTATCCCTGCTGTGCCTCGCTTTATGCAGCGAACCCAGGGGATGAACCTTAGAGCAACAACACAGGGCAGAAGGGAATTGTTCTTACCTTGACAACAGAGAGCATTCCCTCATTAGTCTGGGGGTTGGTGTGGATCTCAAAGCTCTGCCCTGGGTTCCCATTAATGATGGAGTAGACAGCTCTCCATGCCCCGGTGGCGGGGTCGTCCCGGTCACCCACAGTTAAGTTCACTATTACACCCGTGACCCCCTCCTTCACTGTGGCCTGGAACTAGAAGAAAACACAGAGGAAATTGTTACTATTTCCACTTAGTGACCACACACACATCCACAAAATATCCAAAGCAGCATTAGTTAGTTACCCCAACAGGAGGAAGGTGGAATCCTTGACCAAAATGGAATGTTATAGGGTTTAAATAATGCATTCTCACCCATGAAATATGAGGTAGCACATTTCAGCTGCTCTCCACTTAATAGATGGCAGATAAGCAGCAATGTGATAGGAATGGAGCTGGGGAAGATTCTGATCGCAAGAAGACAGTTCAGCTCATATTACTGGAAAGTGAAGCATGAAAATACCTGCAGTGCTGCATAGCTGCATATACTGCCAGAAAGGGAACTGAGGGAAGAGGAATCTGACTCATACTGACCACTCTTGCCTTCAAATCTACTTTTATTTACAAACAAATCCAGTTTTGCATTTCACACTCTTTTTCTCATGAATTATCCCACCCACATTCATTCTTCACTGCACCGTTATCGAGGCGCAAAGCAGGTCTCACAAAAACCATCCCCAGAGCATTTTTTGGAGGGCTTGCTCTAAGACACTCAAAAATAATTGGACCTCATGCTACCACTTTGTGTGCATAACTAAAAGTCAGTGCTGCTTTCTTTTTGCCGTGGAAGAATTTTTTATGACCTTGTGAAATGTGTTGCTGTACGATTCCACCAGCCAAGCCCGGTAAGAAAATTCTAGTTTATTCTCCATCATTCTTATTTATGTAGGAAAAACATTAAGCAAACCACTGGAAAAGCTTGTAAGGGTCAGGCTTAATAACACTCCTCACCTTTCAAGTACTTGGGGCTGACGTGCTAAAAGCACTGTATATAAGAGTGATAAGGTAATACCTGCTTTAGAGGTGGATAAACCAGGCTGATAACAGACCTAATCCTGAGAAGTGCTGAACATCAGCACTGCCATTATAGATCATTAGGAAATCTTAGCATTTCTGGGGATTAAGCCTTCAAAAGTCCAAAATTACAAACTTTAATGACACAAATAGGTTTTTCCGTGCGTGCGCTGCTTAAAAGCTGCATCATTGGTGACAATGCATCACTCAAGGGCAAGAGTCACCCAAGTGGCTTCAAGACCTGAATAAACTAAATGTCTTTTCCTCTGTCTTACAGAACATGAGAAGTCATAGCACTGCAGAATAGTTTGTGAAAATATCAAAACCAGAAAAGGGCATTTTATTAATAAATAGATTTCCCAGTCTGGACAAATAAGAGGTAAAGTGGATTTCCTCATATGAAAATAAGGAAAAGATGACTATGTCTTCCCCTGTGTTCAGTTTCCTTTGCTTTCCGTCTTTTTCCAATAGATTTATCTTCCCAAACCCTTTTACATTTTTTCTGTATAATTTGAGTGTATGCATTCAGTTCAAGCTTTCCAGCCCCAAACCTGATTTCACAAAAGGATGACATTAATGACTGGCTATTTCTATCTTCTTTGGTGTATCTAACAAAGAATTAAAAGATTCTTTCGATCTTGATAGTTAGTATGTAACAGGTTGTGATTGAGCTTTGTTTCAGACAGTTCATTAAGCTCATTTGCAGTTTAATTAACTCTAAATAATAATACAACAATATTTTCACTTGCTTTGAAACAAATTAGAAGGAAAACTCTATTAAGAATCTTGGAAATAACAGAAGAATGATTACCAAGATTGTGTTCCTTCCAGCTCAGCCAAATGCTGACACTGTCAAGCGGACTTGGATACTTACTCTGATTGAAAATAACCAATTAGCCAAAAAGTGATATTTTTATATTATTTCATATTGTCTCAACTTGAGCATGCATAATATGAGACGTAAGAACTAAAAGGGTCAGAATTTTTCCCACAAGTGTTCAGTACCAAACAGTTTCCATTCAGCTGGATAAAGAGGTGACCAGACTTCAAGGAAGCTAATAATAAAGAACCTAACCCTTAGATTTGACCGGGCATCTGCTCCTAATTCATATTGATCCTTCGGAAAAATCTTTTCCTTAATCCTCCAATCTGACTCAATTAAATGTTCAATACTCCCTGGCTCACCTTGGGAACTGTAAGAGCTGTTCGGGTAAAATATTAGAAGGTATGGCTGTTTTATTCGGATACATTATTGTGAAGCCTGTGAGAGAAATTTATTATTTTTACCCCACCAGTGCCAGACTGTGATGGAAAAGGTTGCCATGATGTGCCAGCTAGTTCAAAAAACATGGAAAGTCAGGCTAGGGATATCTAAATCAAGGATATCTCAGCTGGGGATGGCTTTCTTCTGCATCCCTATTTTCTCCTTATTTAGGAAGAGGTCTCAGTAACTGCAGTTGCAGAGAGAAAGGGCACATGGACCTGCTGGGGGCACAGCACTGCGGAGCTTCTGACTCCTGCAGGTCAAGGAAATGCCGACATCCACAGCGAAAGGCTGTGCCAAGCCAAATAATTCAAAGTACAGCGGTACCCTCACCCCTAGCATCCCTCATATTTTGGAAACAACCACAAGAACACAGATATTTGAAGCTGTCTGGAATGTTAGACTAAAATCTGTTCAAGATGGATGGAAAAGCAGAACAATCAGACCACAGAAGTTGTCACAGAGGTCTACTCTAAATTTATAATGTGAAAAGTGTAATAAATCACAGATTTCTGATTGCAAAAGACACATATCTACTGTGAAATAGCGTGGCCTAGAAAAATATAGAGTATTTTATCTAGAAGGTGAACTCTTGCCTGTTCAGTCACCTTTATAAAAGAAATAGACTTCCCAACATTTAGAAAAATCTGTTACACTTACACTGAGTCCCTTTCAAAAACAAAAGTTAAAAGGGAATTTAGAAACTATGAAAGGGCAAAAATAGGAATTAGATTTAGAAACAGAGAAAAGATAACTAAGGTTCCTCATATTTCACAGTGAAATGTTTACACTCTCAAAGCACAGTGCTTAACTGGGAAAGTCTGAACCAGTGCTCTAAAAGAAAAACCCCACAGTGGCTAACACAAATAATTGGATCACAAGTTAATTGATTTTACTCATTTTAAATATCTGCACATCCCCTAAGCACCACTATAAATTAAGAATAAAGTAGATGAGTTCAGTACTTTATTTAAACTGCTATCATTTGGACCCATTTTAGCACTAATAACTTAGAAGGTGGGTACCCTGGGCCTGAGTAGGTTTGCTGGAAGGGGCTGTGTGCATTTACTGCTTCTGAGTATTTGATATGTGAGGTTAACCTGCTCTGTGATGTGCCATGCTGTCATTTATTGTGCTTATCATGCACACAGCCCAGAGATTTTAGCAATTCTGTCATTTTAAAGTTTTAGGAACATAGCAGAGGAAAAAGACCCAGTTCTTTTTTGTGTATCCAAAATCTTGTGGCGAAGTACACAGAAAAAGGACTGATAGAAACATAGAAGGAAACACTGAGTGAGCAGCAGTTAATGGGGAACTGAAAGATTTTGAGGAAATATAGGGATGGATGTAGATGAAGTGTGTGAGGCTTGTGAAGGTGCACAAATAGACTTCAAAATGTAACAAGTCATCAGTGTTTGCCATCGTGATGGACTGATGGGAAGCAGATAAGGACACTGGAACTCTTCTGAGGGATCACCACTGTGGTTCCACAGGCCATGGAGGTCCTGGAGGGTGACAAAAAGCAGCTTCTATTTCTTACAGCACAGGAGTCAGTAAAGGGATGGCAGGGAGACCAGAAATGTTCCAAACAACTGTGTTCAAATACAGCTCTGAGCAGAGGAGAGAGTCTCAGTCCAACAAACTGCTACTCCCTTCCCAGGATCTTGCAAGCTTAATTTTAGTGGTTGTTTCCTGCTGGAGCCAGGATGTAACACTGAGCCAAACCCTCCTCCACAGTGAGCTCTATAATGAACTGATAGGACATTGCAGTGGCAGCTGTCATTGACAGAAAAAGTCCTCTGGATGGTCTCAAGACAAGCCAGTCTTGTCAGATTCCCACCGTGGGGCAGGTACACAAAAAGATCACTTTGCAAAATGTTATCCCCTGAGAATCCAGGCACTGACCCCACCTCAGTGTCAGACATAGCTGGAAATGGTACCCAGACCGTAAGAAAACCAGATTCTTATCTCACAGCCTCATTTAAAACCTCTGTAGTAAATGAGATTCTGTTTACTGATTTCTCAGAGTGAAGAGATGAACTTAACTGCATCAGAATCACCTGAATGTCTCCTGTCCAGCAGTGGCGTGAGCAGGCTGGGACAAGACCTTTGTGAAAGCCACTAAAAAACTGTCTCACAGGGGCACTGACACCCAAATTAAAGAGCTGCCACCAGCAGCTAACACAAAGCAAGACAAACGTGCCTGGGGTAGGTGATCGCTACCCAATGGCTCATTAAGATTCTGCACGCTGCGATTCCCAATCAGGAACAAATAAATTAAAACTCTGTGTCAGTTTGCATTTATCAGGGTGATATTAGTGTGGAAGTTATTCTGGGCTGCTATCGTGTCTGTTTCCTCTTCTATATATCACAAAACATGGAAAATAATGGGATGTATTAATTCATATGTCTCTGTTGGAAATTCCACAGAGAAATTGTATTACTGCAATTATCTCCCTCCACTGAAGCCCACTGCCTTTGTGACCATATTTTGTCTGTCTAATTTCTTGAGACTGTGATGACAAGCTATAGAATCTCTTGCAAGCTCTTTGCTCTTTGTGCCTTTTCCTCTGCACGCTGTCATTCAGTACATGCACCTGAGCTCCCAGGATTTATTTGCTCAGGAAACAACATATTTTACATAGCTCTGCACCTGGAACATCTCCAAGCGCAAATGAATTTTCAGAGTGGTCACAAAGGTTTGCATTCTGGATCAATCAGGAATGAGAGCCTCATAAATGTCAGAAAGGAGCATTCTGGAGGAATTCAGTGGGACACAAAGCCCAGTTTGCCAGAGGAGGATAAACCAAGGCACTGGTGCTTGGAGCTCCGAGTTCACAGGCAGGAGGAGGAGGAAATACTTGGCACAACATTTGTGCACTGACCAAAGTGGTGCTGCTGATTCTGCAGCCACCTTCCCTCCCATCCCAAGGGCCCAGGGTGCTGCCCCAGAGGACTGGAAAATTGCACCTGAGCAAAATCAGTTTATACCAAACCCTCCACGGGCGCAATTTAATGGAAAATTGTGTGGTCAGGGTGAATTGCAAGCCGGTGTTACAATCCCCCTGATCTCTTCTACGGATTTGGAAGGTTTTCCCTCTTAAGACTGTGCACAGCCTTTGCTGTGTGGACACAAACAGCAGCTCTATTTCACTACAAAAATATCTGTATTAAAGTAATGGATTAAGTTGATGTAAGCTGCACACGAAGCAGCGCACGAAGCACTTGGAAAGCCATTTAGATGAAAGACGCTACATAAATATAAAGCATTATCATGGTGTGACAAGGATTTGATGGTGTAAAGGAGATGCAAAGCAGGAATTATAGCTGTGAGTCACCTAAACAGGCTTTATTATTGTCATTGTCTTACTGCCATAACGCTGGCTCGTAGGCAGTGTATTTCTTAACTGAAAGCGTTTCTTTCAGCTTATTCTGTATTTTTTCTGAGTACATCATATTCTTCCACCTCCCTGGTGAAATTACAAAAAGAATTCAATTGTAGCTTAGAAAAAAAACCAAACCCAAAACCACTTCAAATATATGAAATTGACCATAATACTTTTGGATGCATTTTCAGTTTTTCGTTTCGAATTATTTTCCACAGGCTCTGCATTGTAAATGCCTTGTGGTCTTCCAAGGTACATACTAGTTACTTCACAAAGTAAAAGTAGGACTCAATAACGAAGGACTGAATGAATATTTTTGTCTGCAAAATCTTTGTCTGCAAGTCTGCGACAAGAGCAACCAATCCAAAAGATCAATTAGGTAAATGGAAGGCTCAGGATTCAATTCTGCTTTCTGGAACATGGTTACAATATCTGCAGGCTCTGAATTTGTGCCTTTTTATAGAAAAAACACAAACATGCTTAAAACCCTTGATATTAATCATAAATGAGCAATAAAAGTGAAGTTTCAACATGGCTTCATTTTGTTCTGCTGTTCACCAATGTACTTGAAAAAGCACTCAAACAAACAAAGAAACAAGAACTTATTAATCAGGCTCCAGGTAAAAGGCCTTCTGGGAGCAGTTTTCCACCAGGTTAAAGCCAAACTATTTCTGGGACTGGGACCACTTCAAGAACTCTTCAGGTATTAAAATTCATGATTGAGCAGCAGTGGGTTAGAATGCAAAAATGACGGGGTAAAATGGAAGGAAGGAAGGAAGGAAGGAAGGAAGGAAGGAAGGAAGGAAGGAAGGAAG
>VZRS01014563.1:111444-168761 GCA_013398055.1 Ifrita kowaldi
GAAGGGAGGAAAGGAGGAAGAAACGACGGGCCTGCTGGGTGCTGCAAGAGGTGCCTGTAGGGTTGCCAACATGAAGGATGCTTCTGTCACCCTTGTAGACACCATAAATCTTAGAAAACTTTGGAGGATTGACAGAAAAAGATCCTCACAAGATCCATAAATTAATTTGCAGAACTTTCTTCCTGCTTCTTCCCCACAGCAGTGCCGAAAACCCGTTCTGAGCTGATTCTGGTTTCAATCCTCTCATTTATGGGCTCGCAAAAGACTAAAATGCCACTTGGGGACTGTAAATAAGTGATGGTGAAGGTTACTTGAAAAATAGCTACTTTTTGGTATTATTTTGAAGGCTTTTGTTTACCCAAGATTCTGACTCTTTCTCAGCCCAGCTTTGCCTCACTGAGCAAAGGCAAAAAGATAATTCTAACATGTATTAATCATATGTTGAATGCCTGCTTCAAAGCCTGTTACCTCCAGGTATACATCAAATGTCTGAAGATTCAGAAGGAAGACAAAGATGCTCTCTTTTTCTTTTTTTTCCCCTGAATATATAAATAATTTAGAAATGATTCATTCTTTTTCACTTTTCTACCTATAAACGCAAGGTGCATTCAGTTTTTTTTCTGGAATAAATCAAGCACCCACAAATAATCGGACACCTCTAGAATGATGGTTGTATTGTAGAAAAACAAATACTCCTTCTCCAGGTGGACAGAGCACAGCAAAAGGTCACTGTATTTATTACATCTAAGGTACTTTTGAGAAAACCTCAAATAATGATGTTATTTTCCAAGCTATAAAAAATTCCTTCACTGCCAGTAGAACAAACCTTATGTTTAAAACAACAGCATGAGAGAAATGATGATCTGAGCACGGCTGAAGGAGCAGACTACACCTATTCACCTGCCCAGGGAGCAGGGAGAGCTCTGCCTTTCACATTTATGAGGCCCCTTGTGCTGAATTCAGCCAAACCAGCTCCTCTGATTTCTTCCTCAGTGCACTTCCCATCAAGGGCAGGGTTAGCCTGCATTCTTTCTAAGATGCTGGATGTCTTCTTTAAATGGAATGAACTTTAAATAGAATACACCTCACTGGATTTTTCTTTTTTCTCCACCAGATTTGAGGAGCACGAAGGTTTTACAGGATTTTTTCCCCCATTTATCCTAATGATGGTGACAAGGGAAGGGAAGGGAAGGAGGCCCTGTAAAATGGTCTTTTTTCATTTTTAGCAGAGACTTTTTCATACCCAAGCCAACGTTTCAGATGCTGAAGATGAACATCTGAACGTATATGGTGGAGCTTACTGATACTGCCTTACTAAGAGGAAAAACTGGAAGTCACCTACGACTCATTTTGCAAGGAATTCCTGCCAGTCCCAGTTAGAGGTGGGATGCATTTGCTACACCCACCCTTAAGCAACAAATTCCTCCTACTGCTTCCCAGAATGTCACATTTTTGGGGCCTGGACATGGAATGTGTTCAGAAAACACATTCTCCTTCACTGTTGCAGTTCTTACCTGTACCACGAAGGACCCTTAACAGCAGGTGAGGTGAATTTACTCCTCTCTGTACACTGAAGTGGTAGAAGAAAGGATAATTTTATGACTATATATATATACATATTTATTTATTATTATTATTATTAGCATTAACATATGGAGGGAGCGCTTAATTTGCTAGGAATTTTGGGAGATTGAGGGGAGTGAAGGAGAAATTTCTTTAATGGCTTTAGTCAGCTCCCAGGTATAAATAAATTCAATGTGGCCTCAGAACTGATGGGCAGAGAGCTGGGCAGTGATGCGACCTTCAGCAGATGCTGATGATTTTTAAATTATTATCGTATTTAGGAAGTAGACAAAGTATAAAACTGTATTTTAGTGCTGTACAAAAGCACTAAACTAATGGAAGTTAAAAAACAAACAAAAACAACACAAAAATAAATGAATGCTTCCTTCTAAATAGCTGAAAGAACAAAAATTTTCTAGAGGATTCTTGTTCATCTCTTTTGCTACCATAATATTTCAAGACTGAACACAAGTTTAAGACTCCTGGTCTTTGCAGAGAGGTGGAAGTTGCAATGAAAATGAGACTTTCTCCGTGGCAGAATCTTTGGCCTGGTTGAGAACAAGCAGCATACTCAGCCAAACGAGAAATCCTGCCTCTTGTGCCCCGGGAGGGCGCTGAATCCAAAGAAGGGAGTTATTCTTTGTGCCAGTTTACAGCTGATCGAGGCCCAGGCTGCCAACAGCAGATGTTTTGACAGTGGTTAAAGTTCTTCCCAGAGTCTTTGGTGGGCAATGCCGAGCAGCCCCACTCCACGCATTCAGAACAACTTGTATCTCCAGAATATTTCAGCTACAAATTTCATCAATTCCCCAAACTTCTGGCATTTTAGGTTGTGCCAGCTGATGGGGATGAGATGCCCTAGATTTACAAGCCCCTCCAGCTGAGAGCTGTCTGAAGTTATCCCAGTTTGAAAACTCAATTTTGGAAGCAGATAAGAACTCTGCAAGGTTTCACACTGTTCCAGTGGAAGCAGGAGGTGCAGATGGAAGTTTACAGGCAGCATAATCTGCAGCAATACAGAATCTGTCTGAATTTTAAAAATGAAATCTCAAGCCAGCATTTTGTTTTCTGTGAAAAGCTGAGTGGGGAAAGGAGAATTTGGGCTGAACACTCCATATTTCAATCCATCTGAACACAATAAGTCTTCCAAGTCTGCTGACAAAGTGATGAATGAAGTCTACTGCACATAGTTTCTTCTACTGGATATACATGACTTTTTTTTTCTCTCAAATTATCCAGTCTACATCCAGTTGGCTCAACATTCATTGAGCAAAACATTACTGCTCTATCAAAAAGCTATGATACAAGAATAATCATTTAAAGATCAGAGACATTAAGTGAACTTTCATGATTAATGATCTTTCCTCTTCTGTTTTCCTCTCATAGCAGAAAAATCTTTATTATATCCTGAACATCCAGGTAAGCACTGAGCTCTCATCACCCAGGATGGGAACAGCGGAGACCTGGGGCCTCTAACCCTGTTAGCACTGAAAAATTCCTTTTCCAAGGTCAAGAATAAGGAATAATAGATATAAATGCAGCAGATTTGACTAATGACTGTGGGTGGTGTGGGCTTCCCCATCCAGCACCTTGAGGAGAGCATTCCAAAGGCAGTCAGGGGAGCTCACTGGCAGCTGGGGTGAACCTGCTTTGGGAACACTGAGATTTAAGCCTGCATTGCAGCACCAGATGTATGGTTTGGCATTGCACAGCTGTGAAAAGGTCAGGAAAAATCGCAGTTATGCTAAATGGATTTATTGCTTTCTGCTTTAAGGCTACTGATGGTCTCCATCTCCCACGACCCAGCTCCTTTTGCCAGTGCTCATTTCATCTTTCCCTGAAAGAAAAATATTTGTGATAAAGGAAAATGAAACATTCCTTTTGTAAGTGCCTGCTGTGTGCTTATTTCTTGCCTAGGATGGCACAGAGGGAACATTCAGGGCCCTTTCATTTTCTCACCGGTAATTTATGTTTTCCTACCCAAACGTTCTGTGTACACACATCCTTCTGGAACACAAACACCCCTGTGGCCTCAGCTGGAAATGTTTTGTGCAAATGGTTAAGCCTCCATTTGTTCCTTTTTATTAATAACTCCTTTTTATTAATAACTATTAATAACTGTCAGACCTGCCTTGGGTGGGTGACCCGAACGTGGTGCCCTAGAGCAGCCTTCCAGTACCTAAAGGGACCCTCAAAAAGGCTGGAGAGGGGCTTTTTGTACTGGCATGCAGTGGTAGGACAAGTGGGAATGGCTTTAGCAGAAGGAGGGCAGGGTTAGATGGGATATTGGGAAGGAGTTCTTCCCTGTGAGGGTGGTGAGGCCCTGGCACAGGGTGCCCAGAGACGCTGTGGCTGCCCCTGGATCCCTGGCAGTGCCCAAGGCCAGGTTGGACGGGGCTTGGAGCAGCCTGGGATAGTGGGAGGTGTCCCTGCCCATGGCAGGGGTGGGATGAAATGTTCTTTAAGGTCCCTTCAACCCAAACCATCTGGTGATTTTAGGATCCTATAAACGGCAAAGGGGGCTGGCCCAGCAGCACACCCTGGTTGTTGCTCTGTGAGGGCCGCCCCTGTAAGGTGTTGCTGGGAGGTGAGAAGCATCACCCCGAGCGCACATGTGCCCGTGGTGGGGCTGGGTGAGAGCAGGAAGCACAAGGCACCCACACAGCCACTGGGCACTCGAACTGACCCTTGCTCGGGATACCCAGATTTTGTGAAATTCCCTCATCCTGATCCCAGCTAACGCTATTGGGGTGCCTGGAAATCCTTCAGCAGCAGTTTAACTCCTCTGATTCCAAGCACACAAAACATCTCATGCAAATAAAGGCAATTCCCAGGAAATGCAGGTGGCACCAATAAGATAAAAAAAGAATTTGGTATCATCTTCAGTTTATATCAGAAAGCTTTTCTGCAGGGTTGAATGCTTATTGAATCAGGACGTGTATGAAGAGCACGAGTCTATTAAGAGACTGTGCCATTCCTCTCTTTTAAGACTGGTTCTCCTTCTCCTGCAGAAACCTCCATGTAATGGGCTCATACATCTGCATCAGAATTGCCACACCGAGCTCTTCCCAAGGACAGCCAGTACAGGAGGAATTAATTGGATCCTAACACACATTTCTAGATACAGATTTTTCACCTGAGCTTGCCAGTTCTAGGGGAAATCATTTTAAGGGACAATAAATAGCACTTTATTTCTGTACACAGCAGTGTGATATACTGTAAGCAGCCACCCTTCCTCCCCTTGGAAGGCAGAAAAATGCTGTGCTTGCAGGTACCTCAGAAATATCTCCTATTTCTTGCCTCTGAGTAAGCTCGTAATTAGAGTAGAAACACGAGGAACCATTTCAATGGAGCTGTAAAACTCCAAGAGGAGGGGGAAAAAAAAATCTATTTGAGGTTAGAACAAAATCTTTTTTTAATCTGGCTAATGCTACTTTTGTGCTGATGCTGATCATTATATTTATGACTAACTGTGGGACATTCCAAAGCGTTGACACCTGACTTCACTTACTAGAAAAGCAACCACTTGCAGATATTCAACTTGGTGATTAATATGTAGATACCTAATTTTTAGTGGATTAAACCATGTTGTATCAATTTGGTGGTCTTTAGGATTTATAATCAAACCCTGACGACATCTGATTAATGCCAGCACAGGCTCTCTGAACCTTACAATATCCTTGCTCCTTTGGAGCTTGGATCACAGCAGGCTGATTACCCCCTGATTATCCTGAGTAACTGGGGTCAGAGGTTCGCTGGCACCACAGAACACATTTAATTCAATCAATTCAGTTAGTGAAGCAGTTGGGGGGGAAAAAAAAATAAAAAAGATATTCCAATTGCTGTAATATAGCATTAGAAAAATTGCCCAGGACTTCTGTGCTCCAACTGATGAGCGTTTTTGCTTAATTTCTAATTTAGTATTCTGCTGGGGTTTGCAACTTCAATTACTTGTGATATTTTCACTCAAAGTCAGGGGCACTGAGCTTGGAGGGAGGAAGGAAAACCAGAGGGAGAAAAGTTGCCTGCATTAAGCTGGAAAATAACCTTTGTGACAGCCACACACATGCTGCCATAGCTCAGCTGTGGCTTTCCTGGTTACACTCTCCACTGGTAACTCACAAAATCCTCCTGGTTCTCACCACGTGTCCCTTTTGCCACCGCCAGATTTTTAGTCTCCTTTCACTTCTGGTGGATTTTTAATATTGTTTAGCTGAGAAACACTTCATTCTTCTTGTAAGCAGAGAGACTTTGATCACTTGTGACACAGCACAGTCCTGATTTCAGACAGCCCAGAGCCCCTGTGGGTGCTCAGAGGAGCTGGGGAGCTCATTAAAGACGCCACTCTGCACCTCAGCCACCTGAAGCACCAAGCACTGTGTCTGGGGTGAAACACAAAAAAAGCTCCTCTTACTGCTCCCTGAAAACCTCGGGGTGCTTCTCATCCAGCAGCTCAGTTTGACTCCTGCTAATGAGGTTTGCATGCTACGTAATGATCCTGAGTCTGCTGGTACACAAATATTCCTTATTGTGCGTCCTGAGGCTGCTGCCACAGCCGGACTCTGCCTTCTGACCCCGGGGTGGGTCATTGTCACAGTTCAGGGGACTGGTGATGGTGAAGAGCCTGCTCAGAAGGGGCAGTAGAGGCTCCAACAAATGTGAGGGACACCAGATGCAGTAAATGTGGACCTAATGTGGAGCTTCAGGGCAACGAAGAGGGAGCAACACACAAAACCATGTTCTCAAAGATGTAAATATGACCCCAAATGATGCCAAGGGCAGGAGGAGGAAATGATCAGCACAAGCATCACGTTTGTCCTGGCAAAGGACTCCAGGTGTTACAACTCCCCGTAACACCCTGACCACAAACACTGGAATGAAACCAACTTTATGGCCCAGAGGAGCAAGGAAATGGTGAGAGAAACAGCAGGAGAAGGGGTGGGAACTAAGAAAGGTGTGTACAACAGTTTTGTATCTGTCCTATTATCACTATTGACAATTTTTCTAAGTTGAAGAATATTTGTTTGTTTGTTTGTTTGAGTAATTCAATCAGAATTAATAATTATTCTTGGATTAGGATGAACTTGGGTTAGTTTTCAATTTTAGTACCAATAAATTCTTGGCTTTATATATAAGGGGACTTCCCCTTTGCCCATCAACAGGATTTTGGGTGTAAAAATACAGCATCAGGGTTAACCATTACCTGCAATGCTTCCTTAGAAATTAAAGCAACTTTCCTGAGTAGAATTCTTTAATAAAGGAAATGAAGTCTTACACCTCTGTTTTCTCTGCAAGCAGCCGAAAGTTGCAATTTAATTTTCTGCTTGCCCACAGAGAAGATCCATTTTCTGTATGTTCCTTTGGGGTCCTTTGGAATGAGAAATGCTATATGGTTATAAAACATTCTCTTAATGAAGCTCACTCTCAACTGTCCCTGGAATTAATGAATTTCCTCCTAAACCCCTGTGCACATTTGCCCACAGGACAAACCCTGGCACAGCTGTCAGGATTCCTTACCTTAAGAGAAGCCCAGAATGGGAGGTGCAGGACAGAAGTTTGGTGCATTAGAGAAGATCCTGAATGGGACATAAAGCTGGGGAGCCTATAGACAGTGCCTGCAGAGCCCCACACAACACCTACAGGTTCTCCTTTGTGCGTGAAATATTATCAGCCTGTTCCACTACAAAATCCAAAACAAATAAAAAGACAACACCCAAATGACTTAATCAATTCTCCATATCCAACACAAAACCACAGGTAGGGAACAAAACAAAGAGCAGCACAATCCCATCCCATCAAAGTCCTCAAAATCAATACACTGTTCTCCTCCTGTTCTGAGGATGAAAGAAGAAGAAACCACAGACAGCAGATGTTGGTTTTGTCACTTTCTCAGTGCTGGAAGAAGAATTGTGGACAATAGAGGCGATTTTATGTTGTGCAAACAGCAAAACTCTGTTGAGAAGTGCAAGAAGTTGCTGCACATGCAGGGCAGAGGCAGGAACTGTTCCATCTGCTCAGCTCTGGGGAGCTCAGACTGGGTTGCAGCCCCTGATTGCTGCCCACAGTGTGGAAGGCAAAGAGCAATGGGAGAGGCAGAGGTCTAAAGCACATGGCCTGGGATAATTCTGTGTAGTTCTGGATTAAAGGATTGTGTGGGTGTCACCTGCAAAGGGACAAGGCCACGAAGTTCTGGGCTCCACTGGAGCTAAAGCAACTCCTCACCAGAGATGAGATGAGGCAAAACTTGTCACCTGCAGGGAAGCTGAAGGACTGTAGAGGTTTGCTGGGAGATCACGGATCACTGTAACCTCAAAGCTCTTGAAGAAAAAATAAGCAAATACTGGAAATTACACAAATAGGAGGGAGGAGTTTGAGGATATCTTGAGAACCCTTCCCTGAAAGTTTCATGAGAAGCCCAAATCCAAGAATCTATACAGAGCACAACACATTTGCCTGATTTTCTACCATTTTTAAGGTTCATGATGCTCATGAACAGCCAGCAAGCTCGCTGGATTGCCATGAATTCTTTTTTCTGTGTCCAGAAACAGGAGATAGGAAAGAGTTTCCTTAAAGTCCAGTCTGCAACTCCCCACCATCCAAGACTCTTCATTATGCTGGGTTTGGTGCTGACAGCTGGAGATACAGGATGTAGCTGCAAAATCACATTTGCCCTCCTTACTGCAGATAAAAATTGTGCCTGTAGCTTTCCTAGCTGGTCATGTCCCCTTTTGGCAACAAAACGTAAGGAAAGGGGAGAGGAAAATAACTCTGATCTCAGCTTGGGGAAGGATCCAAAGGGAACAAGAGTGGCAGCACTAGATATCGAAACTTAATTGTTTTGAGGCTGCAACGTGGCCACTGTAGCAAAACTCCTGCTCCACTTAGAACTCCTCCATTTTTATTAGTGAATTAAAACTCTTCCCTTGCAGTCCCGCAGGAACAAACTGCTCCTGCCAAACAGACAAGATTTCTGAAGAAAATCATGCTTTTAACAAATCTCAGCCATTACTTCATCATTTTCCTGAATTGTCTGGCAAAAAGGATTTTAAAGGCCTGCATTTAAATTCTGGAGCAGCTATGAAATGAAGAAAGCAGATTGATTTGCATTCTGTTCCACTCCTCTCTTTGCCAAAGTGATTTTTATATAAAAAAAAAAAAATTAGAAAGACTTAAAACCTAAAATCTGAGACTGAGATTTCAGTTTTCAACATCAAACTATTGAGGGTTTTTTTTGTTTGCTTACAATATAAACCCTCAGAAATAGGGTTTACAGAAGAAATGCTGCCAGAACCCCTAGAACGTGTCATCCACTCATTCCTCACATGGAATTAAAGCAAAATGCCACCCTTGCATTGCCCACAAACCCTGCCAACAAATCTGGATTGCGACAGGCTGAGAGCACTGTCTGGGGTTTTTATGCTCATTTTTTTCCATGGCAACATCTCTGTTTCACGTGCACAGCTTTATTCCCTCCAATCCCTGCATTGTCTTGTTTGGTTTATCCCTTCCAGGGAGCGCCTGCCACGTCTCCACACTGCTGCAAGACACAGAAAGCACATTTGGAGTGTCTGGGGCCAGCTGACACTTGTTCCTCAGCCATAAATTTCACTCCAATCACACCCAACCTTCTCACCTCTCCCACCTCACAGCCATTATCTGCCTCTTCCTTGGTTTTCTCCAACCTGCAGCTGAGAAACTGCATCCCCTCCACTGGCACTGTAAATGCCAGCCCAAAAGATTAAACCCAGCTGCTCTGTGCCACCCTGGCCTGCCAGGGACAATATCCTTGGAATCAACCTGCACAGACAGCAAGGGACTTTTCCACTCAGATCCCGGGTGTCCTAGTGCCTGGGTTTTGTGAATAGCCTCGAAGAGATGGGATTTAAATTGTATCGAGGGTATTAGTCTAAAGTGAATGAAGTGGAGAGCATACTTCTCGTTTATATCCCCACAGTGATAAATGTGAGAGTGGAATATTTTTTTTTTTTCTAAGGCAAAGAAAATGGGAAACCAACACCGATTTCAGGCATATGAGAAATAGCTTATGAATTTAGATGATGGTTCAGCAGAAATAAATTGTACATCTGTTCATTCATTTTAATAAAGCAGGGAAATGACACACTGCTGGAGCCTTTGGAGAATGATGGTATTTTTAAATTATGATCCTGTAATAGTAGCATTAACATTTGTAATGCTGCCCATACTTTACGAATTTAAGAAAAATAAATTTATGGGATAAGTGAGCTTCAACCTACAGTCTGGACTCTGGGCATTTAAAAGTGAATGAGGTGCCTCCTGAACACTCCCAAATTAGTTCAGGAAAGGCTCTACAATAGCCTTCCATGTAACACAGATAATCCTCTCAGTGAGTGTTGATAAAGCAAGCTTATTATTTCTGAATAAGTAGTTCAGATGTGCAACATGTAGCTGAATTTCTGCTGACTAGAACCCCAGTTTGCATCCACAGGCAGATAAAGAGTGGTGTTTTCCTTGAAAGTAGTCCATTAAAGGAACCAACAAGATGCTTTTCCTGGCTGTATGGATGCATGGAAGCATGTCCTACCTTCTGCTGGATTCAGGCAGGAGTAGAACTTTTCCCCTGCATCTCTGACAACACAGAAGTTAGAAATGGAAAGAGTTGAGAGCTGAATGCAAGTGCTCCATTGTTACCATTATTTACAAAACCGACATGCAAATTTAAGAAATAAACCAGTGAGACTGCAGGGGATGGAGCATTTTGAAAGCTTATGTTTTGATTTTCCAAACTGATGTCCACGGGAAATAATAAATTAAGAGTTCAATAATGACTGCCGTGTTCCCTTTAAAAGCACAATTATTAAGATCATTAAAATTTCCTTTTAATCGATTGCATGAAAGCAATTGCTGCTGGAGTAAAGAGCATCTAAAACTGATTAGTTGCTCACATATTGCTCTTTGATCAACTGGGATAACCCTCATTCAAGGAAAGGGAAACAGGCAGCACTGACATCCTTGAGAAGTGGAGAAGTTCAGCTAAAATCACATCTCAGAATCCCAGACCTTTTCATAATGTCCCAACACTGTTCCCCACTAACACCAGAGGAGTGCAGGCTGAGCTATTTGATCTCCCCAAAGCAGAGGTTTCCCAGAGGTGATGCTGGGAGCCAGCACTGCTGACAGAGGAGCCCCAGGGCTGACATCCCTGTGTTTATCCAGCAGCACGTGAGAGTGTCCCTGTGCTCCGTGCTGCTCACTCCAGCTCCAGCAGGCAGCCAAAAACAACCTCAACAGGCAGTCCAGGTAAACAAGACTCTTTGTAATTTGGTTCTCCTGTGAATACAGGAGGATTGAAGAAAAGAAATACCCCTGGGAACACAGAGGCCCCCTGGGCGAACACTTCCCCTCCACAGAACTCACAGAGATTTATTGATTGTGGAACTGCATTTTAATCATTTGCCTGGAGGAAAGAAAACAGTTCCCAGAGACTCAGCCAGCCCCAGCACAGGGCATGATAAACCTGTTTGTGTCAGGAATATCAGGCAGTGCCTAAGTCACAGGAAAAGGACATTAAAGAGTTCAACATCTGCAGGCAAAGTTGAATTTATTTACTTATGGCTTCAATTATTATTTAAGATGGAAAACTTGAAAAGGTCAGAACTGCTAAATCAGAAAGCCTGCCCTTCATTTGTCTTCAAACATACACAGGGTTTTTAGCTTCGTTTAGCTCTGAATCAATTAATCAGGAACAGTGTTCTTTGTTTCCAAATGCCAGTTGTGTTATTTCTAAGTATGGAAATATATTGTGTTATTTCCAAATGGACTTGTTGATCTTCGAGCTCTTTTCCAACATAAATGATTCTGTGGCTCTGTCAAACTGACAAGTAAATCCAGCTTTCATTTTTCTTTTAATCCTTATTAGAAAATGCAGCTTTAGGAAAATGAAACATCAGGTCTTCAGTTTAGGTAGGCAGACACCTGTGGGCCTGTGTTTCTATTTTTATATATATATGTAGAGAAATCCAGATTTGCTTCCCACTGTAATCCTGCACTCCCATCTCCATGGAGCACTCCATTTGGATGGGAGCCACAGCTTGGATACAGGCAGTTAAGAATATCAATACTGCAGATAAATCTTCTTCCCTGATATTATTTCAGACAACTGTTGGTTTAGATTTAAGCTTATTTAGCAGGATTGATTTTCCTTATGTTTCTTTCGAAACTCCCTCACATAACTCCTTTGATTTTTCAAACTTTTTTTTTTTCTTTAGCTAAAAGATTGCTTTCAACCCTTTAAACTTCTTGAGGACAGCAGAGCTCTCCTCCCCATCAGTCTTCTAAATGAAACAAAATCATTGATCTACGAACATCTGACAGTACCAGTTAACGTATGGGCACTGCCAGCCTCGGTGAGCGGAGATGGGCAAAACAAACGAGCTGGAGAGGAGGAAATAAAGTCTAAAAGGAACAAATGAGAGGATGTGTGGAAGCCGACAGCGATGGGGCTCGATTTATAGAAGGCAGGCAAAGGGCGTACATGGACTCCTGTGAGCCGTGAGCAAACAGTCGTTTGAGGTGCTGAAAACAGAAAGGTGGTTCCTGAGGGTGGGGAATGAAGAAGAGTTCACTAAGAGATAGAATCAAGGGATGGGAAAAGGAAGGTCTTCCAGAAATGATAAAAAAGGGGAAAAATCATGGGGACAGAAAGAGGATCGTGAGATGACAAAGGTCAGAAATAGCTTTTTGTGATATACTAAAAGAAAAGTTTTCCATGTAGAAAGGCTGGGGGGAAAGTGATGAAAATAAGAGCAGAGAGAAAGGGGAGTCACTCAGCAAAACCAGTCAGGGGATACATCACTGAAGGGTCTCGGCAGTTCTGAGGCAGCAACTGGAAACAGGAGCAGAGGGGTTTAAGGAATGTGAGGTGTTCAGGCTCGGAGAGTCAAAGGACAGACTTCAATTTGGAGAGGAAGGAAAATTTAAAGCTAATTATTAAAATTCAGAGAAGGCTCCTTACAGACTCCTGACTAAAGAATAGGCTCAGAAATGGGAAAACCCAAAAGACAAGAGTTTGCTGCTTGGTTAGTTGGAATGGGGGGCTGGTTTTGTTTTAAAAAAAGAGAATGATGCAACAGGCAGAAGGAACTTTGAAGGCTAAATTTCAGCACTGGGTCAATTAAATATCAAGATGACACAAGTGATTAGCTGGGAGGAATCTTCCACACTACACAGGGAATTGAAAAAAAAAAATCTCTATAAAAGCTGCATCAAAAGGAGAACAGGAGTTAGGACACAAACTGTGAAGGACTGGCTGTAGAACAATAGGGTGGGAGGGAAACCTGGGGTCAGGAAAACAATTGGGATTCGGGGAATTTTCCTAATCGGGTCAGAGTCAAGAATGGGAAAGGGAGGATAACATCAATACTCCATGTAGAGCTGGGCTTATACGTTTTTGGTGACATATGGACTGAGAACACAGGGGAACACATTTGTAAAAACAAATAAATATTAAGTGACTGTTAGACAGACGGCTGGAGAAAGGGCTACCCTTTAAGCAAACACGCATCTGGAACTCTAAGGCAAACAAGTCCTGGAAACCAGCCAAAGTAGGAACTACAAGGATATGAATAAATTCCACTCCTGAACCATTTTCCTCAAAAGAGTCTATAACTACAAGGAGTCCTTTCTGAACCCCCTAATCTGCTTTTTCTTACATGTAGCAGCACCATTCTCATTCCACTAAGTTCAAGACACAATCAGGCCTATACAATCTTATTGCTTCCAAATGAATATCTTTGCCAAAAATTTTACTCGAATAAACCTACAGCTCCTTTTAGCATGGCGAGTTTTATCCATTGTCTATTTTAATGCTTCAGAGCAGAAGGAAAAAAGATATTTTGTCTAAATAATCCTGACATTTTGATTCGTGTGCACAGATGGTTAGCAAATTTTGGAGTAGCCAAATCAGTTTTAGTGTTGCTGAGAAAAATCTTAAAATCTCACTTGTCAGTGAAGAAATTGATAAACTGATCACAAAACTCATTCTACTCTAGTGGAATGACCCAAGCAGTCACATAACTATTATTTTTTTGAATGAATAGACTTCAGCTTTACAAATTCCCTGTGCTCACATAAACTGCAGCTACGATACCAGCTCACGCATATTGTGTAATTGGTATTAAATAGGGTTTTGTCTGCTGCAAATTGAATATGTTAAGATCTGTAGTGTGTTATCATGTTTAATCCTGCTTTTAAAACAGAACTTCCACAGATGCTGGAGGCATATTAACAGTGTGGGTTTCTGAACTCGTGGGATTACAGTGATATTTTGCAATACATCCAGCTATTCCTCTATTTGTTACTCCTCAAATCAGCTCTGCTGCGTCAGACAAAGAGATTTAGAATTCTTGGTGTTTCTGTTAAAATTCCTCATTCCACAAGTGAGGAACTGTAATCCTTTATATACATCAAGGAAAAGGTTTTTTAAGACAGAAAATGTTGGCTGGCTGCACCACAAGGTAATACCTGGTCATCTCTTCCTCACTGCCTGACCACCAATTTACATTCTGAATGACTGTAAGATGAAAGAGGGAGGATTATATTGGGTATTAGGAAGAAATTGTCCCCTGTGAGGGTGGGGAGGCCCTGGCACAGGGTGCCCAGAGAAGCTGTGGCTGCCCCTGGATCCCTGGAAGTGTCCAAGGCCAGGTTGGACGGGGTTTGGAGCAGCCTGGGATAGTGGAAGGTGTCCCTGCCCATGGCACGTGGAACAAGATGGTTTTTAAGGTCCCTTCCGACCCAAACCATTCTGGGATTCTATGAACAAAATAATGATGATTTAAGAGTCACTCTGCACTGAATACCAGGTGTAGAAATCTCTGATTCCATGCTAAGGTTTTTTGTCAGCTGGACATCACACAGTCAAACGAGGTCTCCCAACATAGACCACCAAAGTTAATTTCAGAAAAGAGATTGATGCATCATTTTGTATCTTGATCTGAAAGAAACTGTGTGAAGTTTCTTGGAAGTCTCTGTGTCACCTGCCAGCACTCAATCTTGAAGCTGGAATTCCTTGGACAGTTAATTAACTACAATATGCTATGAACGCTCTTGGAGAAGAGTGAAATCAAAGGAAATTTCTATGGACTGCTTCAGCCGTACATTTAGAGAAAAAAAAGATTATCAGGGAAAATACTCAAATTTTAAAATGTACATTACAATTGAAATCCATAGAAAACAGTCCTAATTTGATTTGAAGGCAACTACAAAATGCCAGCTGGCTGGGCTTTTTTTTTGTTTAATTGGAAAATCACATAGCCACTCCTGGCAATGATTGCTAATAATTGTGTTTATACAGCTTCCCTGAATAAGTGGTTCAAGACTGGGTCTAGAGACATTACACTATCTGTGTTTAGCTTGTGCGTCCCTCAAGAGCCTTCGTTTGAGCCTTCCTTCCTTTTTAATTTCTGCTCTCCAGCTCCTCACCCAAATGTATTTGTGCTAGAGGTACTCCAAACTCTCGCTGCTGCTGTTTACTTTGTAATCCTGACCTTAATATCTGTCGTAAAGTTCACACTTCATAGACCACATTGAGGAAGCATATTAACCTTCACTTCTTGGAGAAGAGAGCAATAAATTGTGGGTTTATGGCTTTTGTGCTGCTCACAGTGTTCGGATATTTGCTGTCAGCAGAAGCAGATGGAAGAAGCCTTCAGAGGATAAGTCGGCACTGGAATGGTTTTGTGGTGAGAATTTGCCAGCTGCAGTGAGAATTGCTGTTATTACCATGGAGCTGCTGCTGACCTTCCAAGCAGAACCAAAGGCTTGCAAAAGGCAAGGGCTCGGGCAGAAGTTTGCATCAGGGTGGCTCAGATCAGCTGATCACAACAAATCAGGGCAACTAGACAAAGGGCAGGAAAGGAACAGCAACAAAGCGGGGGAAAAAAGGAAAAGGACTGGCAAAAATGCAAGTTTGCTGTGTGAGCCTACTTGGAGAGCAAGAGTGCTGGGAGGAGAATGAGTTCCGAAGGAGCAGTGCAGCGCCTTTGTGTTCCTCCCCAAATTCCCACTGTTCAAACAACCGTTTCTATTCACAGAACCTTTCCTGTACCGTACAAGTGTTTCTGAGCCGCTCACAGCTTATAAAGCAGGCACTCTGTTGTTTTATGTACCGCTGAAATGTGTTTATCTGGAGATTAAATAGACAACTTCATGTATTTCCTGACCTTGCTGGAGAGAAACAAAGTGATGAACTCACTCCTCATGAGCAAAGATAAATGTAGGAGTCTGCTGCCTACTGCTATGCAGCACATCCAGCTCTAATTATGTGATAAGTGGATGGACTCTGTGTTAAATGTATTTTGCAAAAGTTCTTGAACAAAGTGCTTACACTGGTTATGCAGATTGCTTGCTGAAAGCCACATGAATGCAGATTATTATGCACACAGTGTGAATCTGGATGAGTACAGGAACCACTGGTCTTCCAAATAATATTATTTCGTTGTTTAGTTTTTGGTTTTTGCTGAAGACTTCTCTGTTTCAGTCAACGCACAGAATAATCACATTTGCTTTCCTTTCTCTGAAATTATTCTACTCTTGAAATGCTACAGCAGAGTATTTGTTGTTAAGGTCATTCGTAATTCAATCCTGAGTGGTGCTGAACATTTCTCATCACATGAGAATCCTCAAGCCAGCTAATTCTGATAAAAATTGACACAAAATGTTGAAGAAGAAGAAAAAAAACAATAACAAAAAGGGTAATTTCATTATCCAGCTAGCCAGACTGTTTAAATAAGTCTTCCAGATGCCCTTAGTTTGGTAGCACCACAACACAACTCAGAAATATTAATAAACCTTCTTCTTAATCATGGGTATTTTTCCAGCTAATTTGAAAGTGATTAGAAGAGAGACAGACATTTGGAATCCTAATTGCACTATGCTCCTAAACCCAGGTTTTTGAACTCCAGCAGGCACTAGATGTCTTCACAGACACTTTATTCAGTCCAATAGTCTTTTTTTTTTTTAATTTTTGATATCCAAAATTATTTAGGGAAAAAAATTAAAAAAAGAAAAAAGAAAGAGGGGGTGTCTACATGCCTGTTATTTAGATTCTTAGATACCTAAAGTGCTTATGTGATTTTGAAATCTGTTCTGTTTGTAAGTCATGACAGCTCAGAAAACTCTGGAGGCCTTGACCTGTACCATGGGTGAGACCAATGTCCAATAATTAACCATGAAGAAACGGTACAGTCACTGAAAATTTCAACTTCATTTTTGCAGTGACAACAGAATGCTCAAAATGTTCATTTAGAAAGTAAAATATTTGCTGCTATTTAGATGCTTGCTTCCTTTCATAAATTCTACCTCTCACATATGAAAGTCATACCAGATGACATCTTCCATTTGCTTTCGAGGAGACTTTTGGGCACTTGGAGTTATGCCAAGTGTGTTAGTGAACTGCTACAAGAGGATGGAGTGGAAATAAAGCTGAGTGAAAAGGTCACTGCAAATATTTATCTGGTGCAGAGGCTTCTGAAGGTTAAGATATGCTCCAGGAGCCTTTCTAGCTGTATTTACAGCTCTAGAAAAAAACAAGGGTGGCCAAAGAGCTCCTCTCTGGTGATCCCCAGCCATCACAAAGCTGTTCTTTGTGCCAAAGTTTGCTGACAGCTGTAGAGGCTTTGCCCCACTCCATTGAGTTGCTGTACGAATTCTGATTTCTCTGCATGTAAATTGTCTCACAGCCCGAAAACAGGAGCCAAATGGAAATTCCAATATGCATTCTGTTCATGTGATTTTGCGGTAATGGTTTTACCCATCCTACAAAGCTATTTCCCCTGACAAATCAGCACTGGGGGAGTTTGATCTGATTTGAACAGGCTGCTGGAATTTTAGATTGGTTCCCATCACTTTTAGGCTATAATGAAACTGTGATTCTTAACTATCAGCCTGGCAGGGGCTTCTCATCTGCTCAGATCTGCTGATGCTCCTCAAATACCTCAGCCCTTCCAACATCCAGCAGGAGAGAACAGTTTGTGATGCGGGAAGAATCCAGCTTGGTTTGTCCTCCCCAGCCTGCCGAGCCACCCTGGCAGCTCCTGCTGGTTTTGTCTCTGTTCAGCCTGGTTTGCACTCTGATTTCCATCCCAGCAGGGAATGGGAGAGGCCTGCAGCCCTGGCCATGCTCCCCAGAAGGGTTTTAGCCAAAAGACAGCTCCTCTTTGGCTCTGTTTTCCACACAGTTGTGGTTCTCCCTAGAAATCTCTCACAGCCAGATGTAAAGGTCCGTAGGAGGGGGTTGAAGGTGAATCATCTACCATGATCATGATCTATCAGGATTGTGTCTAAAGGTGTGGTTCAGCTCACTGGAAGCCTTACACAGAAAGGAACAAAATTAATTAGAAGTCCCAAAGGGGAAAATTTTCCCTGCAAGACAAGGTAAGAAGGACCAGGGCTGACTTCTAGGCCACAGAAGAAATGGAGGTGAGATTGGCTGGCTCCAAATGTGCAAAGTGAATGGGCAGATCTGGTTCATGTTGGTAAGGTCTGTTTACCACAGAAAATAAAAGTATGATGTCCAAGAGAGACATTTTTGTAACAGAAGTATGGAAAAGTGATCCAGGAGGAACCCTAAAATTGCTTTTAGCCCCATATTTGTTCCTCAGTACGGTTTAGCCAATACCAAGAACTAAGACTGGGACTCTCAAAAGCTTCAAACCCATTTCTCAACAGTCTGAGCTGCAAAATAAATCTCTCCAGATGGTGCTGTGAAAGTCTCATATCCTCTTTGAACCACGAGCAGACGGAGGTACAGATTGTCCTCCAGGGGCTGCTTTACCCAGTGGGTAACACAACTGAGTCAGGAGACAGCGCTGGAAGTCATCATAAATCATGGTGACAAGCAACCTATCCACTTACAGGGCTCTATAGGAACTGATGAATCATTTATTAAAGCTCACATTAGTCATTTATTACTCTTTTATAAACCATTTATCAGCTGGTATTCAGAATGTGAGCAAATCATATTTTTCACTTAAGACTCCCAGCACTGGTGTATCTCAGATCTCACCGTGGTGATGTTTTGTCATATTACACAAATTTTATTCTGTTCACAGGAGGCAAGATCTTTATTTTACTGGAAAATTCTTTTCTAAGAACATATATATTCACAATATCTATACTAGGAAAAATATTTTCCCTAATCTTGTTCTCCCTGGTGTGACAGAATTACTTTTATTTTACATTTCTTTGTCCCAGAAATGGATGGAATTGAAGGCGAGGCTGGAAGTGGCAGAAAGAGGAATTGTGTGAGGAATGGCTGTTCCCTGGCCAAGTGAAGTTTCTGTTTCTTACGTGGCAGTGAGAGCACTCTGACAAATCCCACTTTTCCAGCTTTGGCTACGGAACAGCTGCTGGCCCAAATCTGGTGAGGAGAGATGTGAGAACTGGAGGGGCTTTAGAAAAATCATCCCCTTCAGCCACACCACTGCATTCCTCTCTCAAGTGCCTGACAGCATTTACCAAGGAAAGACAATATAGCTAATATTAAGGGGAAATTAAGGCATTGAAGAGTAGCAATGGAAGCTTTAAAAATTCAGGGCAGAAGATAAAGGCAAGCAGAGTCAGAGGAATCTCATTTTTGAGCGTACACTCTGCAGTCAGGAAAGGAATAAGTAGGATCCATCAGACTATTCTTTTAGAGAGGAAGAAAAGACAGAAAGGGGTCAAGTCCATACCTTTCTTGTGTTAAAACTCTTGTTTTTTCCTCCCCTAGGTCTTAGGGGATATCTGGGCAGAGCCATACCTCCAGGAACAGATACAAGAGGAGAATTTGCCAGCTCGTGTCTTTCAGCAGATGCCACATCGTTAATTTTTCATCACACCACAGCCACAGTAACATTATCTCTGGACTAAAATCCCTTTTTTTTGCAGGATACAACACTGCAGTGCTCTGTCACCCACTCTCACAAGAAAAGGATTCTCATTTTTGTTAATGTTCTAGGTATAGAAACAATACTCAGCACCATTAGCGCTCACTCAGTCCAACTTATTCCCACCCACTTGGAATATCCTGCAGGATGCAAGCCAGGTATCAGATTTTCCAGAGCAATCTGGGCCTGCTCCTTGCTTTGCTTCATTCCTTATTTTCATATAAACAATCCCTTGCTGCTGAACAAAATGTGAGCCTAACGCCTCATCTTGCTGGAAAGGCCAAAATTCTTTGTTATACAAAATAATAATTCACAAAATTAATTTAAAAGCTTTTTCCCATTATAGAAATAAGGTTGTAAATTTTAGAAAGAGGCCACTAACTTTACAAGTATCTCTATTTTCAGTCTCTGTAATTTAAAACTGGCACAATATCCCAGCCACTGTGACCTTTTAAAAGGTAGACCTTGCTACCTCACCTGGGACTTTTGGAGGAACTCTTAAAATATTGCTCTTTTTGGCATTAAAGATTAAATTATGAAAACCCCGGGAGGGAACAGGGTTCTGTTTGCACACCTGAATGGATTTTTACACTGCTCAGAGCCCATTATCAGCAGGAGGTGTAGATGTGAGACAGAACAAGACAGACATTTTAAAAGTGTGTGGAGTGAAGGGGCAGTAACCAAACAATGAGCTGGGCTGGATCCCACAAAGCAATGCCTCATTTATTGAGCCATCAAAGCACCTGGCACACACCGAGGGCCTCGAGGGCTTCAGCTCTCCCTCTGCAGTTAATGGAAGTGCTGTGCTGGATCACAGCCAGGAGGCTCAGCTTCTCCTGGGGCTACACCCCAACACTCCATGGATGAACTTTTCCTGCAGCACAACTGCACCAGACTGGCCCAGGAGTGGGGTGCAGGGTGGGTGGAAGAATGGATTCACTGGACAAGCACTGACTCCTCCAGGAGAGGGACTTTTCACAAGAGCAGGTGGGGATAGCACAAGTGGGAATGGCCTTTAGCCAAAGAAGTGTGGATTTAGATTGGATATTTGGAAGGAATTCCTCCCTGTGAGAGTGGGGAGGTTGCCCAGAGAAGCTGTGGCTGCCCCATCCCTGGAAATCTCCCAGGCCAGGTAATAAAATAAATAAAAGAATCTGCACTCTGGAATCAAAGCTTCAGATTTACAGAATTTGAGCTTTCTCCTTCAGAAGTCATCTTGTAAAATGCATCTTTTTCTTTCAGCTCTAATTCACATCAATAGTATTGCAGCCTGTGGTATGCAACTGGTATCAAAATGCAATAATTAAGCACTTTCAGCAGTAAACCAAATAAAGTGGCATTAAATCAATTGATAAATTGAGATTTAATGCCCCTTCCTCCTCTTACACTACTTATTTTAAATAGAGAATCTGTTCCTAAAGCGGCCTGGCACCATACATTAAAGGCCGGTTTTTCCTGCCTTCTTCATGGAATATGAATACCACTTATGAAGGCAGGGGGAAGATTTCTGAGGTCATTAACATCTCCAAATAGTGAAAGGTTCAAACCCACGTCAAACCATTAAAAAGAGATGGCTTTATGGAAAAGAAAAGAAATGCAAGAAAAATATCTAGGACCAGACTTTTCAAAGAAAACAAGAAAATGCTGTCTCTTCACACCTATTTCATTTCTGTGCTAAAATGCCCAAACTTTCAAGGCTATAAAATACCTTTTACTGTCACCGACTGAATGGAATTTATGAGCATTTCTGCATTTCCACAGAAATTGATACTAACAATATATTTGTGGCTAAGCAGGCACGTGAATTTTTGTGTCCAAGTTGCCAAATTATTAAGTCAAACAGGACTATAATTATAGAAAGATTTCTTCAAAAGAATTCTGTTGAAAGATATCTAGAAATATTTCTTCCAGAGAAGAATTCTCCAACTTTGGAAATTCAAGCAGGTAGGACTCTGACTGACATGAATTGCTATCAATATTGATTAATCCAATAAATTCCTCTTTCTAAATACACTAAGCTGTCCTTGTACATTGTTTTTTTCCAGAAGGTTGAAAGAAAATACAGCATTGCAAAGATATTTTAAGTACTGGTTGTCAGGCCAGCTTTCAGAGCATTAAAAGCCTGATGTAAAAGGTAATTCTAAGGGAATCAATAGTTTGATCACAGTCACTTAATTGTCAGTTATGTACTTGAAAGGTTTGGATCAGTCTCTCCGTGATAATTTTTAGGTGACTGAAACACTACTGCCAAAGCATTTGACTGAAGTAATTATAGATATTCCCTTGGCAAAATTGTCATTGTTTCTAATTTCTTCTTATTTTTTCTTTTTGTTTTAGAACCCTTCTCTGCCGTGTTTGAATCTGGTATTTACTTACTTTGTATTTATAAAAGAAATAATTATTCAAGTGAAATGACAGCAATTTGATTCAAAATAATCTGTTGCCTAATTGTTAATATTAGGCCAGGAAACAAATTTTTAAAAGGTAAAAATATACTTCAGTTTAAATAAAAATACTTCTACAGCAACAGGCTTTCCTTTCCTCCTTCCACAATTACCTTAAAATCAGGATCCCTCAGGTTTACTTCTCATATTTTGGGAATTTCCTTAAAAGTTTGCAGAGCCCCAGGAAACTTTTATAGCAAAATCCAACCTGGCTGTTATTAGGTAAAACTTTTAAAACTCTCTCATTCTCTCCAGATACCAAAAAATCAGACTAATAATAAATGTAGGGGAAGGAAGGAACGCTGTGAGCAGGGCAGGAAATTTGGTGGCTACAGGCAAGGAATTCCCTTGCCTTGGTTTGGGGTTTATCAGAACTCTCCAGCACCCTTCAGCTGAATTCAATTTACAGGGGAAAAAACCTTTCCTTGCGAATTCCACTCATAGGTTCAATTTGAAGCTTTTAGGACTGGAGCTTTAATTACAGAACCCCAGACTCTGTCTGGCTCACAGGGGAGGTGCTGTAGACAGGAAGAAAACGTTGTTTTCATCCACAGTCCTGACCATCGAAAACCTTAAGCTATTTTTGCTCTTTTCCCCCACAGGAGCAAGAGGAGAAGTTACCACCAGCACATTTATTTTACAGGTTTTCACCCTGCTAGCCAATCTCTAAATGACAGAGGTTTTTTTTTACCTTGTGGTCACACTTTGGTTTGGAACCGATGCACACACGTTTATTAACGCGAAAAAAAGAAAAGAGCAGCTTCACAAACGTCTGTCACACCGAGCTAAAAACATTCTGTACATGTCTTCTTTCCTTAAGGAACATCTTTATATTTAGAAACACGCTAATTACAGTTGCTTGCACCATTTTGTAGAGAACAGATGGCCAAATCTTACCTCCTTCTTGGTGAATTCTGGTGCGTGGTCATTTTTGTCATCGATCAGAATAGTGGCAGTGGCTGTGCCTGTTAGTCCCACATCCATCCCACCCATATCCTTGGCTTCTATAATCAGCTCATACTTTGGGCTTTCCATGGTCTGAAAGAAAAAAAACAGAAAAGGAAAGGTTAAGAAAAAACCCCACAGAGATAATATACTATTTTTAATTAATATTAAAATAATTTTAAATTTTAAAGAATCCAAAATTTTATTTGGCCTAATAAAACATGGCAGAGAAACAGATCTGTTATCAGTTTTACTGAAACACAAGCACAGCTTTCTATGTTTCAGCTGCTACCCTGGAAACCTCATTTGCAATCAGGCATGAAGGTGAATATTGGTAAACAGTACATAATTTATCCTGTTATTGAGGAAGATTAGGAAAGAGGCAAGAAATTAAAATATACTTGCTCTTTAAGAGTAAGCTCTACCTTCAGTGCACCAATATTTAGCAGCTTGCTTCATCAGTGTTATGATGGGTACATAATTAAATACTAATGTCACAATCTACATATAAATTCACTTTATTAAATCCCATTCACTCTGGGTATTAGCATTTAGACTGGTAATCTAAGTTTGCTCCACGGCAAGAAACAAAAAAGCAGTTTCCAAAACGGTCAGAGACTTCCAGTTATTGCCCAAAGCAAATGCATAGAGTGATATTAACGATTTATATCGATGATATCTGATTGCCATGTCATGGGTGCTCATCTGGCTGCCCACCTACTGCAGAACCAGACAGCACAGGTCCAGAGCAAAAACCAATTTAGCACAGGTCCAGAGCAAAAATCAACTTAATTTCCTCTCCTAAAGCACAGCCTTCACTTGGAAAAAAACCCCATTTGTGGTCACAGTTGTGGAATGGGAATGTGCCAGCCTTTGGAATTCCCTTCCCTCACATCAGGGATGAAAGCACACGTTTGAAAGCTGGACCAGGGCTCAGCAATAGCTCTGTCAAAGGGAGCTGTTATCAGCAGCAGAACCTGCTCCCGTGGAACTCGTAGGGAATTCTGACATGGATTTCACTGGGAACTTGATTAAAATGAGTTTTGTGTGGCTGCCTTGAATGGAACCATCTGCCCAGAGCCCACGTGAGCGGCACCATCACAGGGGGCACAGATGGGAAAGTGCTGCAGTCACCTCTGAAGCTACGTGGTGAGAACATTGCATTGCCCGGGAATGTTTATCCAAACCTTCCTGGAAAAATAACCCTGGGTCCCACGGGGAAAGCTGCAGCAAAGCCGCTGCTTTTGGAGCCTTTTGGAACTGTGTGTGCAAGAGCCCAGGATTCACATCTCTGACATCCCTCATCCATGTCCTTTTTCCGACACTTTCCCAGGGAACTGACAGCTGGCAGACAGCCCAGCAAAGCAACCTCTTGTGTCACCCGACCTGCTCTGCAGCCAGGGGATTTGGAAGCTTTTCCCAAATAGTGAATTTCACATTATGTGTTTTCTTGGGCACATCCCACCATCTCTTTTTTTGGAGCATGTGTAAGAAGGAGATCCCAGTTCCTCAGTACATGGATTTTTGAGAAGAGCAGCAACCACCTCAGTTGCTCATCAGATCAGCTATTATGAAACAATAAATTTGCATGTAAATTCAACAAGTCAAGCCAGAAGAGAAATTTTGTTCTAAAAACAGATGGACTGCTAAGAAATCAGATGCCAGTGCCACACAGGGGATCCTAAGCAATGTATTTCCTGAAGTCTTGCAACATTATTCCGTGAAATTCATCTCAGAAGGCGGCAAACCAAGAACAGGAATTTGATTTATAACATCATAAAAATATACGCAGAGAAGTATTACTGACACGTCTCCAACACAAACTCACGCTATGGAGGGGAACTAAATTTACAGTTTTCATATATTTATTTTCCAAAATGTATTAAAACCTGAATGAGACTTCTCTCCCCTCCCCTAGCTGCAAATTTTTCATTATTTTGATTAGAAAGTTGTTATTATTGTATGGAAAACTTGCACAGCCATTTATCACTTCATGTTTATAAGCCTCTTTACTCAGAAAGAAGCCCATTTTTACTCACAAATTGGCCTTTTTTCCTTTGAAAACCGTCCCATTTCCTATTGAAAGCAAGCCCATTTATGCTAGAAATTGCATCTACTGCAGCAGAGATGTCTGTGACAGGAGTCCAATGTTTAAGCTCGCATAAAATGTGAAAAACATTGAATTTTGAGTAGTATTTCATATAATTATGAATACTTCACACTTCCCTGCTATGCAGCACTTCCTACATCTTGTTCTGTCACCAAATATTTGCTTTGTTAGAGGAAGCAGCTGCTAACAGATGCAAACCCTGAGCAGAGGCTTGTTCCCATCAGAGGCGCTCTTGGCGCTCGCTTGTAAAGGCCTTTCAGCAATTCTGCCTCCAGCCCAGCCGAGTCAGGCACCAGCAGGGATTGTTTGGATCAGTGGGATTTGCCACAATCCTGGATTTCTGCAGACAGAGCAGAGATCCCCGTGCTCCCTCCAGCCCCGTTCCTCAGGGACGCCGCTGCAGAGGGGCTGCCAGGGCTGCCCTGGGAGCTCTCATGGCACCTCCTCAGCATTTCCCTCTTCTCAGGGATCACACCTTTGACCCCAGTGTGTTCTCTCTCCTTTTCCTCCCATCTTGTGAGGAATAAGTGCTGCTGGAAAGTGGCAGTGGAGGACAACAGCCTTCCTTCCTCCATCCCTGCCCAGCTGCAGGTGAGTGATAAACTCAGCACCCAAAATTTGTATCATTTTGGGACCCCACAGTGACCCAGACTTGTCTCCCCAAGTCACCGCCTGTCACTAAACCCAGGCCTGCTCCTAAGTGACCTAAGCACAGCCTTGCAAAAGGAATCCAATCAATACTGCTTGGACAGCGAGATATGAGCAGCAGAAATAAGCCCCAACTCCCAACAAGTGGGATCTGCAGCTCCAAAGGATAATAGATTATTTTAATAAATGAACATCCAGTCGCTGCTGGTGTGGCATATTATTTATCAACTGTGACTTTGTGGAGTGTGACACTGTTGAGAGGGTTTGTGTAATTACAGCAGGAGAACCATTCCTTTCCCCATAAATTTCCCCTTTAGTCATTTAGCCACGGCAGGGGTGACACTGCCAAATTGTGTGGTTTGCCAAGGAGTTGAGCTGTGTCCTGAGTGCTTTCCTGCAAAGGTCCCCTCGCTTCCACCCCCACCAGAGTTAACATTCCCATCAGATCTCACTGCCCTGCTGCCCTGACAGAGCTGGCTCAGCACCACAAAGCAGGCAGAGGCCAGGAAAGGCACTTTTCCAGAGTTCAGCTTCCTGACAAAGCCAGCAGGATCTAATCACAACACGGGGAAATCAGCAGTGCAGTGCAGGCACACACAGGCGGGATGAACCGAGGGAGGACTTTTGGGTAATGCTGGATGGAACCAGGTGATGCTGAGTTTCTGCTGGGTTTCAATCTTTTAATATTACAGATAGAATAAAAAGCTATCAGTGAGTGAAGAGAAGCCCTGGCTGTCAGCACTTCACACCAGCAGCAGCAACAGTCCAAGCCTTGGTCTGGGCTGTCATTTCCAGGCTGTAGGGCATCCATGTGGCATCCAAATCCAGCTGGAATTGGCAGCATCATCAGTGCAGTAGGACTCAAAATATAAGGTGGGAATCAGTGGAACTGCTTGGGTGATTTCAGGGAAGGCTTAGAGCCTTTGAGGCTGTGGTTCCCTGCATCAGCCCCCAGGGGTCTGTCAGCAGCAGGACTCCAGGAACCAGCACTTTCCCCAGGAAATCCCCAGTCCAAGGCCATCCTCCAGTGCTCCCCTGCAAGACACTCATGGATCGCAGATTTTGGACAGGGCGTGCTCACTACCACAGCACCAAGGATCCCTTTAGTGCTTCAGGCCTCACCCAAAAAAAAAATACTGGGGAGAATAGAAATCCCCAAATTCACAGAAAGTTGCTAAGATCGAAACAAACTGTGTTTGGGAAGCAAACAACACACAGAACATTCAAAATCCTTACAAGAGTTTTAAGTATCCTTTCAATTCTAATTATCAATGGAGAGTTTTCTGACTATTTCATGTATATTTGTATTTCTGTAATGATGCAACAGTGCCTCAACTATTCATAATTCTGTTTATAAACTATGTATTCATGCATAATACTGTATCAGGAGTGTGCTGCCACATCGTATTTGGTACTAATGACTTTATAATATAATGCTAACCAGAAAGAAAAATTCTTCAGATTTAAATAATTTCAGTTGATGCTAAATAAGTGCTTGTGTTCATTTAAGATGATAATTGCATATAATGCATACTGAATATGTCCTATTAAGACATAATCAATGTTCTTGTTGAGTAACAATATCAACACTGAATCTAACATTATCCCAGAGTATGCTTGTCAGGATTTTGACAAATGTAAAATAAAAAAAAATGAAGCAAAGTGACTATTAGCAGCTCTAACAGACATAATGCTTTGATAATTATAATATCAGCATTTATTTTAAATGCCAGTTGCTGCTGCTTAAAAAGGGCGATATACACAGAGGCTTTGCATTTAGAGCTTGAATTACAGTTTGATGAATATAAAAACCCAAACTATTTTGTAACATAAATCCTCTTTAGCTCACCAATTTCCAATTTTTTTTTTCATATCATAAAGGAAGGTCTACAGTTTAATCACTGTAATAATGTACTTCTCTTATGAAGAAAATCAATATCTATTTACTGCCAGAGGGAGACATGGAGTTCATGGGTATATCTGGAAGCAAAAGGAAGACTAAATTTTCTCCTTTAGCAGTAGCCATCAAAAAAGGAAAGAAACTGTTCCAAAGTGCTTGATACAAATAGGTTTCCTGGCCAGAGTTATTTGTTTTCCATCAGGAGGAATTCTGTAACTATTTAATATATGGGATGTATAGGATCAAGAAGTTAATTCTTCATAAATTACGCATTAATTTTAAATTACACATAAATTCACACATTTAATTCTTCATAATGCTGGCCTAACCATAGGGCTGGTGCACATGCATGAGTTTGCTACATTTTACATGAAAATATAGGAATTTTATGTGCATATTTTCAACAGTCTGTGTAAAATTATCAGTTTTGACTGATGCACAATTTCGGATTTGGAGTTGCCATTGAATTAATATCACTTTGGGGAAGGCTTTACACACACATGCACCTTGGCTGTTAGAAATACAAAAATAAATATAAAGATATAAATATTAACACCACTTAAGGGAGTTTCCTTATGTGGATAGTGATATTCATAAGAATTTCTCCTCAGGTAGAGATCATCAACCTCTAGGACAGAGCAATGGCTGAAGCTTGGGTTTAGTCTGAAATATTTCCACTTAAATTCTTATTGTTAGTTAGGCTACTACTAAAAGTAAGCCTAGGGAAGAGAGCAAATATTCAGTATTCTAAAGAAAAACCTTAATTGTCATAAGAGACACAACACCACTGAATCTGGTGCCCCTACACTGATTTTTATCAGGTAAAGATATTTCCCTTCATAACAGAGGGATGTTGATCTGCAACAGCTACTCACTGGATGCTCCTGGTCTGAGAAAAACATCTTTCTCCATGTCAGCTGTGCTAGAAGCATGAAGTGCTATAATAGTTTGTAACAGCTTTGGAGAATAAGAATCACAGCATCCCAAGGAAAATACTTGCTGTCAAATATACTGAAATCACCCTTTTCTCTTTAAAACACAAGCTATGTTTCAGCTTTCCTCCCGGACCAATCTATGTAATTTCTTTCCTTTATTTTCAGTTGTTCCTCATAATTAAACAGTGCTGCAGAGATCTTTCACTCCAGTGTGAAAGCATCAATTATTATGTAATTTCTTGCTCTTATTTTAGACCACTTAATCACTCTGCTATTATTCCATACTCAGAGGTGCCAGGAATACAAAGGCAATGCTCATCTCACCCAAACCCTCTGTCAGCAGCAGACAATGGCTGGAGTGAGGGTCTGCTCCCCAGGAATGGGCCTGACTGGAGAAAAGATAATTCCATTATGGTCTGTAAACAATTACAGACCCTGATGTGTGCAAACATTCCCTGTGTGTGTGGTGTCACTGACTGTCCCCTTCCAGGGGCTGTGCTGGGATTAAAGAACACACACAGACATCCTTGCTGGGCCAGAGCTCCTCTGGGCTCAGAATTCAGGACAACTCCAGAACTCCGTATTCAGGACAATTCCAGAGCTCAGTATTCAGGACAATTCCAGAGCTCACAATTCATGACAATCCAGAGCTCAGTATTCATGACAATCCAGAGTTCACAATTCAGGACAATCCAGAACTCAGTATTCATGACAATCCAGAGCTCACAATTCAGGACAATCCAGCTCGCTGGAGCTCCCCTGCCCTTCCTGCAGCCACAGGATTCTTTTGGGAGAGGAACCATGGAAATCATGGCACAGCTCCCCAAGTGCTGCATCAGAATCCCCCTTTCACAGGGCCTTCACCAAAGAGAACCCCTGACCCTCCCTGTACAAGCAGCACTGAGTATTTCTGGTACTTTAAATGGTACCTGGCACTACTCCTATTTCTTATTGACTCTAAACCTATCATTGTTTATACTCCAATTTTTGGTACTGGCTAGAAAACACTCTATGTCATTCACATTGATGAACTGCACCCAGATAAAAACCATGGATGGACTAGGTGGCACACAGTTTCCTTGGTGTTTAACATTTTCCAAAGCTTCATACTGAACACTGCTACAATGCTAGAAAGCAAAAAAATTTCTTAGGGTTTTTCCATCAGAATCAGAATATGTGGTTGGAGACACTAAGAGTCTGACCGGCAAGGGTAGGAGGCACCACTCTCCCCTGTCCTGATTATCACACTTTAAGGAAATAATAAATCTACTGCAAATTCTGCCAATTTGTGCTTAATTATATTTACAAAGGCAACAATTTGAACAGAGCATATGAAAAGAGCTGTGTCTCAGAATAAATAAATGTCTGCATCAAGATGAGGGAAGGTAAGAACCAGTTCTACTTTTTCAACAGGACTTTCAACCTAGTTGTCTCCACCAGCAAAATCTCAAGTGAGCTTTCAGGAGCACTTGAGATAAGAATTCCCTTCTGGATTACAAATATTTACTTCAACAAAGCTTTTTTTCTTTGTTTGTTTTGTTTCTCAAATCACTATGTTGCTGTAACAAATGCTCATTTCGACAAATCAATATATTTCCATAAAAACTGGTCTCCTGCAACACCCAATCAGCTCTATTTGCAGTGTTAATTATATATTTCATTTTAACAGTCACAATTTGCAATTCAAATAATCCACAGGCCAAAAGGTATTTGCTGAAAAAAATGGTCAAATAATTTTCAGCCATTAACATATTAGAGTTGTACAATCTGTTTGCAGACAATTTGTGAGGAGAAAGGAGGGCAAAGTTGTTCTAATAAATTATTAGTTGCAAATTACTGAATCACTCCTAGTCCCTGCCGTAGGTAGAAATGAGATATTTAAATCCAAAAACATGAAAGGAGAGACAAGTTTCTCCTACACAGTAACCTAAAATGGCTTTTACTAGAGATAGCTTTTCAAATATCTCTATCAAACTATCCCTGTGCCAAGAGAATTCCCTGAGTATGTGGAGGTTGTAAAGGTCAGATAAAATGGATCAGCACGGAGATGAGCGACGGAGTTCTGCTGGAACTCTGAGAGAGGAAAAACCAGGAGCAGCCTCAAAAGCATCCAAGCCTGAAAAGATTCTCGGGCCAGCATAAATCAGCACAGCTCCACCGACTTCGCATGGACTTCCCAGGTTTATTTACACTTTTATTAAGCTTTAGCTTGCCCAGTTTGTGGTGAACATGCACAGGTGATTTCATGCCACAAGATACCTGTGAAACTGGTGGGTTGCCACAGGTTTGTATTCAAACAAACCAGAACTCAGGGTGAGAGGCCGCCTTCCAAAACATCCTGGTACCAAAACCATGGGAATCAAAGGTCCCAGAACACACACTTTAGAAAGAAGGCCTCAAATTCTCCAAAAGGGGAGGATGAGGGTGATGCCTCCTGCCTCATTTCAGGTACAATCACATAAAAATTAGGGAAATCTTCAGTACCCACGAGAGGGTGCCTGTTTGTGTAACACAGAGCCTGGACACTGGTGACAAGTTCGAGGCACGAACCCACAGGGGAGAGGATCAACCTTGTAAATATTCCACCCAGAAGGAACAGCAGCAGCTGATCAGCACTCCCCTCGCTTACTGGGGACAAATCGCTTTCCTAGGTGCTGTGGCCACGAGCCAGTGCCAGTTATCAGTGATCTCACTGATAAACACACGTTGGACCTGCAGCCCCAAACCAGGGCAATCCTTCACTGAGCAAAGAAACAAAAGGCTCAGAATCAAGCAGCTTTCTCCTTGTTTGAGTTTGCTCCTCCTTGAGTCTGATTCAGGCTCAAGAAGCCTTGAAGTGTTTCCTGCGGTTTGGAGGAGGATAATGGACAGCCCTGGAGTTTTATCTCTTTCAGGTGCCGAGAAGCAGATCTGAACAAGAAAGAGGTAATGGTTTATGTTGAAGGAAGGCAGATTTAGATTGGATATGAGGAATTTGTTCCTGTGAAGGTGCTGAGGCCCTGGCACAGGGTGCCCAGAGAAGCTGTGGCTGCCCCTGGATCCCTGGCAGTGCCCAAGGCCAGGTTGGACAGGGTTTGGAGCAACCTGGGACAGTAGAAGGTGTCCCTGCCCATGGCAGGGGGTGGAATGGAATGGACTTTCAGGTCCCTTCCAACCCAAACCATTCTATGATTCTGTGCAAACTTGAAGCAGTTCAACTTGAGGTTATTTTCAATATTTTTCTTGCCTTGCAAACCCAGGTCTGAACCAAGCAGCAAACCAGGGCACAGCTTAAATCCTGACACCTCAGGCCCCTGTGCTCACTTCCTAGCACACAGTTTTGAAGGAATGCATTGCAGGAATCTGAGTGAAACCCAGTGCTGATTATTTTATGATCTTCTGCCGTCAAGCAATCCATCATCTCACCAGAGTTGAATCTAGATTAATCAAGTTTATACCACCGAGACCTGCCTGGATTCCAATGCAACACTTGCTCTCATCTACCTCATCATTCCAAGACACCACAACCCCACACAGAGCTTTTCTTCACCTTTGCATCAAACAGCAAATCCTGTTGGATGTTGAGCCAAGTCAAGATCATTGAAATGCATCCAGCTGATGAGAGCAATCCCAGGGAAGCTGCTTGACCACGAGCCTGGGCAGGGTTTGTGTGCACTGCTGCTTCAGTGCTGCTCCGGACAAACCTTTGGAACTGAACTTTCCCATTGTTCAAACTTCTTCACTCCACTTTGTATCACTGAGAGGATGGCGACTGAATTTCTCCCAGCTGAAATTCAGCTGGAGGATATGCCCTGGGGCTCACCTACTTCTCACAGTCCCAAAGGCTGTGACACCATGAGAGCGTGGCACTCCCAGGACAAGCATGAACCATCTGAAAGCACCTCTTGCAGAGGCTTTTCAAGGAGGTTCTTCATCCTTAACCCCAACCAGCACCTCTACATCCACAATAGCTTGGCATTATTCCTGTGCCCTGTTTATACTGGAGGATGTGAACAAAGCTGTTTGCTTGCTAAAACAAACCAGGCTGTGATGGTCACTGGGAAGGGATCTTTGCACAGCAGTTGAAGACAAAAGTTTTCCGTGAGTTTCAATTTATAATCATCTAAACCAATATTATCTGCCTAGGCAATAAAAGACAACAAGTTTTGTGATACCTACCTAATGCCAAATTTTTACATGATATGTTATCAAATGAATCAAAACACAGCTTACTGGGTTAACATCAGAAATCCCATTCTCACAAATTAGGCCCACTTAGATTATATTTCCCTCCCTAAACGTCCCCAATTCCTCCAACAGAAAGCAATGTTATAAAGGTCAGGATGGAAATTGTGTTTCTGCTGTGTAATCTGCTTTGCAAATTTGTACCAGTGGTCAAAATGCCCCGAAAACTCAATTACTGACTTGTTATGACAACCATACATCAGCAGGCCCGGGCAGAGAGAGGTTATTTCTAAAATTAGTCCCCTAATGCAAAAAGCATATTCTGTGATTCCAGATGTACAGCCTTTGCTTGATGTTTATATTGTTAAATATTAATGGAAACACTGCCTATTATTTCAGGCAAATTATCAGGGACATAATAGTCTAGTTAAATAGGTGCATTGTCAGTTGGAACTGGAGGGGGAAAAAAGCCTCTGTGTCTGTTTGAATACCACATTTCAACCTGGTACTCTAATCAAAATAGTCATCAAATGTTTTTTGATGTTTTTTTAAACCACTTTTAATCACTACTATCATTTTTCCTTTAACTTTCATTTTTTATGCAAATCTTATTTTAGAGTTTAGTGTTCTATTGCCAGCAATAATTCCAGGTAGCTTTTGAAAGAGAGGACCCTGCTGAGAGTGTAATGAATCAGTAAATGATACCAGCTTTGCTCGTGGACAAAAAACAATTCTGGTGGCTGCATTTACACTCTCATTGGGTTGTACCTGCAGAATATAAATTGGCCTAATTCTAAATCATCCAAGGGAAAATGATGCAAAATGGATTTCAATTACATTATTTCTGTTTTACCAAAAAGCTTATCACACCATGGGGTAAAAAATCAACCCCTCCATAGGATTTGCGTTCTGATGAAAGATGTAACAATGGAATTTTACATTTAGAATTTCTCCAGTCAATTTCATTCTTTTCTTTCTTACTCCTACGTATCTTTTTATCCCTTCCTTCCATGATAAAAAATAATTAAATGCCTTTTTTGGAAGTCCTGTACTTTCTGCTTCAGTTAAAAAGTTCTCTTTTTGCTAAACTTTCACAATCCTACTTTTTTTCTGACAGCATCTGCCGACCAAACAGCTCCCACCATCATCCTTAATTCAGGCTTTGTCTTCTCACAACCAAACCAACCTTTGGAGGTTATTCTCCCTTTCAGACTTTGCCTGTCTCTGCCTCATGCAGATTTTGCTCTCCAGTACACTTGTTTTTGTGAAACAACGATTTACATGACAGAAAATATAGCACAGGTTGCTCAAATCAGAAGAAATAACACTGCAGTATAAACTTGGCTTCCCTGCTGTGCTCATGCTACTCAATGTCAGAAATTTCTGGAGGCCTGGTGCTCTATGAAGTAGTTTTATATACAACTTTCCTTTAGGAGAAGTCCCAAGGTACATTGGAAAGAAAAATAAATTCTTGCTAATCTGCAGAATTAAGGAAGAAATAAAGATAAGAGTTAATGACTGAGAGAAATCTCCTGGTTTTGTATTAAAGGAGGACAAACTGCAATTAAGTGAGAAACATGTAGCACCATGAGACAGAGGGGAGGTGAATGCAGGAGGTGGGATACGAGAGCACGTGGGGGTGAACAGAGGTCAGGGAACTACAATGGAGAGAGCTCAGAAAGAGTTTTGCAAACTCCAAGTCCCATTTCCAGGCAGATCTTGTCGACTAAAAGCAGCAAAGCCAACAAAGGGGAGAACCATATGGGAGGCACTGGTAGCAGGAGGAGAAGTGGGAGGAAAGAATACTCGAGCCCTTTGAAGAACTGGGAAGAGACATCCATAACGTTATTAAAAGAACTCTTCAAAGCCAGGAAGAGCTGAGCTGTGGATCTGAGCAGCACTTCCATGCCCAGTCCCGCCCTGGAATCCCTGTGCCTCAGGGGCAGTTGCCAGAATCACAGCCCTGTGATGGTCCCCTCGTTCCTTGCTCTGAAGGTGAAGGATCTGGAGTTTGCTGCTTGTCCAGAAGTGCACTGTGCTCCCTGGGGGCATGGAATGCTCTTAAAGTGCACGGTTTGGGTGCCTCAGCTCTGCCACATCCCCACCCAGCTGTGCTGGAGGGAGAAGTGCGCAGCCCCTGCTCACCCCTGAGTCCCTGCAGGCCTGTCCGAGGAGCAGGGAGGGCTGAAGGGACCCACACATCCCGCTGTTCCCAGCGTGGCATTCCAGTGCAGCTCACATGGCACACTCAGAACTGCAGAACAAATTCTGCCCATAGCCAGAATGTTTTGGTAAGCAAGCTTGGCCACAAGCAAGGCAAGAGCTTTGAAAAGCATGAAAGAAACCGGGTCAAAATCCTTTCAGAGCAGCCCCTCAGTCACAAGTAGGTAAATGCAATTTTCTATTGCTATCTGACAGCTCATACAGTTCTGCAATTAAACTGAATAATTGACTGAGTATCTTTCAATTCTTTACAGACTGGCATTTTCTGTGCTTGGAATATGCACCAGGAAACCTAAAATTTGTGTTTCAGGGTGTCCTCCAACACCCTTTGGACCAACAGGACATTTGCTACTGACCTCAACCAGCTCAAGATCTAATTCCTGACATTCCTGCAGGCCACAGATTGTGTGACATTCTGGAGTGCCCTGCAACCTTTACTGAGTCCAAGAAACTTTTATTCACATAATTAATTTATATGCACAAATCTCCTACTGAAACCAACCCTGCGCTGCAGGATCAGGTTCATGAGCTGGACCTACTCCAAAACACTTCTGTAAAATGGGAATCAAAGCAGGCCCAGCAACCGTAGATCTAATGGGATTTAAATATAATTAATATTGAATACTAAAAATTATGGTGTATAATCATAATGACAATTCAGGCTTAACAAGAGCAGCACAGTAATGAATGTATTAAAAGCAATACACTTTCTCACTCTCAACGGAAGTGTTTGAAACTATGTTTTAATACAAATCCACTGTTTGAACTGAGATTAACAAATATTAGTCTCATTATAAATTTTAATATTATTTGCATAAACTTTATTGAGAGAGAAAGAAAAGGAAGAAAGAAATTTCAATTTCACAAGAAAACTGGAAAATTGAATTTTCTTAAAAGCCTATCTGGGTCACTTGAAGTTAAACAGCTTTCCAGAGGCAGGAAGTGCTGAGTTAACACTACAACAATTGGAAGGGAGGCTCCAAGTGAAACAATTAGCTTAATAAACAGATGGAGAAGATCCTTCTAAAATTACTGCCTTTGTCAAATGTTCAGCACCTTAAGCCTGGTAAGATGCTGTTTATCAAAGCAGGAATGCAATTGCTAAAATGTGAAATAAAATTTATGTTATTAGATAGGTGTCAATATTTTAGAGCAGAGCTGTAGTACACAGCCAAAGGTAAAGCAGAATAAAAAGAAATCAGCACCTAGGTTTCATCTCTGGGATTCAAAGGCTGGCAACAGAGAATCAAGGAAGAATTCAGTTATCTTCCAGTGTTCTCCCTCTCCCCAAGCTTTTCCTCCTCTGTGTCTACCCTTGTTTCAAAAATATTATTTGCCTAAAAAAGTGTTTTTTCTTGTGAAGGAGGACCTACAAGAGAGTGTCAAAATGTAATGAGTTTGGACTCCACCGATTTCCCTGGGCCCGAGCTTTTGACTTGGTTATAGGCCAGGGTAGGTAAAATGGATTTATAATATCCATGGAATTTATCAGAACCACTTTTTTTTCCCCAGTGATTCCGATTCCAGGTGGTGAAGAACAGCATCAAACAGCACCCATTTGAGAAGTCATTCAGATCATCTTGAGTAGTCCCCTGAGCCATACCCACACAGAGATAACCAACACCTCGTTATTTGGGCCATTATGGAAGTTTTCCCTTACAATGCTCTTAGGAAAGGAACACTTTAAGGGAAAAGGCCACAGCACCAAGAAAGGGAAATATGCAGCTCTTAAAGTGCCTCCAAATAATGGCAAATTACAAAGTATTTTTTGATGATTCCAGGCAGATTGAAGGATTATGTTGAACTTAATCAATATTTTTGAGACATGGTTCCACAGAACCTAAGCCTTTTAACCAGAATTTTATACAACTGAGACATTCCTCCATCAATATTGAGACCAGATGATTGACCCCTCTGTTAGACAGAACATAATGTCTCCAAAACAAGCCCTACATTAAAAGAGCATCAAATCCTGCCCTTAAAGTTTATTTACAGATGCTCTGTTTACCAAAGGTCAGCATCCTTGGTCCTGACAGCATCCAGAACCTCTCCCTGAAGGGATTAAAGGAAATGCTGGGGGATCTTTGACTTGCATGGAACTGCTGGCACTTTTTCCAGCAATCCCAAAAACAGCTGGCTAATAATAAAGGCATCTCTGAATATAATTCTGTCTTCAAAGGGACCTATTGGAATGTGCAGTGGGGACTGGGCCAGGAGGGCCTCAGTTCCACTTGGAAAGATAAATCCAGCAGGTGCCCACTTCGTACGTGCTGTTGGTATCCAGTGCCTTGGGAATTCACGTGCTGCTCTTCCATTCACTCCTTTCCCCACTTAGACAAGTCACCAGGAAATGCAATTTGATTATAAAATGAGATCTGCTGGTTACAAGTGGAAAAGGGATGGGAGAAAGACTACACAGAAATCCACACCTACAGTGAATGGTACTGCAGTAGCTCCCATGTCACCAGTTGTATGGGTTCATGCCAGTGAAAATGTTTAGGAAATAACAGTTTAGGTTAAGGAACTTTAAAAAAACCAAAGGTTTCATCCTCACAAGCGCTTTTTTTGGCAGGACCTCTTTCCCCAAGCCTTGCACGACAGCGAGGATTCAGCTATTAAAGGACACACTATTTAAATCTGACAGTGTTGCTCTTGCTGTGCAAGCCATGGGTTCAGGGTGCAGCAGGACACCCACAAGTAATGAAATGTGTCCTTACACAAAGATCCTGATGTCTACCACAAACACCCATAACTGGATGCAGCAACACCCCATGGGCAGGTTGATTGGTACAGCGATAAATGGTGTGACTTGAGGTCATGCTGGAAATCACTACAAGTAGATTGAGAGGGCTCCAGTTCCTAATCTGCAGCTCTAAACACTTTCTCCCTTTGAGTTATAAATGAAAAGATTAAGACTCCCTTCCTGTTTTTATAACGACCTGCACGATTCCCTTAATGGCTGATGCACGTGTCCCTCGTGTCCCTCCCCTGCCTCACTCAGTCCCTGCTTTGCCTGGCTGGCTAAAAACCTGCAGCCTGCAAGGTTGTGTTCCCCACAAATCCAACATTACAGGCAAAGAAAACAGCATGTGTCCTCCTTGCTTCTGCTCTCGTGGCTTCTGTGCTGCAGTGGTTTTCTTGTTTGAATGTTTTCATCTTTACCCAGTGTTTCAGTAAAATCAAGAGTTTAATTACCTCGGGAGGCAGCAGGGATGGCAGGGTTTCAGATGAGGTCAGCTGCTGACTGCTTGTCACTGAGTGACTCTAATTGGTACGTTTGCCTGAGAATTTTAAAGGCAATAAGCTTTATAATAAGATATTTGCATTTCTAGTTTGGTTTAGGTGTATCTTTGCTTATTAGAGCTTCAGAGGAAACAGCATTCACATGCTTATTTTCCTGAGACTAACTTTGAGTCCTTTAAGCCTCTAGGAAGTTTGTCTCTACCATTTAACTGCTGTTTTGTATTTGGTGCAACAGGGCTCTCTGATGCTCACACGAAGGTTGAGGAACAACTGTTCAGAGGCACTTTCTCTACCTGGAGGACAACAGCTGAGCTTCACCGTACTTGGGAAAACAACGAGAAAAATAAAATCAAAATTCTTAAGCCACTTGCCCTAAATTTCTCAATGGCCAAGTGACACACAGCTATTCCCTAAAGACGCAATAAAAATATTCTAATATTAAAGAGATCATCACACACTCTTGAAAAATGCTCTGTGTGTGTCAACCTTTGAAGGCCTGAGGAAAGATCTCTGTTATTCACGCTGTTGTAAACTCTGTGTACCTTCCAATTCTTTATATAGAAAGCTTAATGGCCATGGATTATTTGCCTCATTGGTTATGGTGCTAGGAAATAAAACAATGGGAAATATTCATTATAATGCTCCCTTGTATTGAGCTTCCACTTGGCTGAAGTATTAAAACAAGCTGCAAGGAAAATTAAACCTCAGAAAAAAATGGCAGGTTTATTTATGAACGTGAAAGACAAACTAACAGCTCCGTTCCTCTTGGCTTGCAGTGGTTGTACTGTAAGAGCTCTTTGCTCTGGGCTTACTCTGTCTATCCAACAAGATTTTGTTATCTTCTATTACTAGGTGGCAGCCTAAGAACAGAAACTGGGGGCATATGGGAGGTGAGATTACAAAAAAAAACCAGCAACAACAATAAAACCACCAAATGACTGCAAAGAATAGAAAAAGAAACTCATTGTCATATTCAGTATTTCAAGAAGAATCATTTGTGCTGTCAAATTTGAAGGTCTTAATAATTAGAAAATTCAAAACAGATTGAATAAAAAGTAATCTCGGAAAAAGACATTAATGGAACAAAGGTCTTGGGTGAGGCCTATTGAAGTGAAAATTTACCTATAATTTCTTCATCAGTTGTTATAGATTAAAGTGGCATAAGGACAAAATTAATGGCAACCCTTGATTTGGAGACACTTGAAAGGTGTCTCTGATGGATTTTTCCCTGTGATATTCCCAGAGATCTGCTGGGATGGTGTAGGGCAGCAGCCACGGGTGCCAAGCACAGCCAGGGAGGCTCGAGCTTGCACAGGAAAGGTGAAATTTGCACTGCAGCTGAGGAGGATCCAATCCTCCTGCCCCTCAGGAAGCTGAACAGCAGCTCCAGGAGCACCCACAGATCCCATAATCAGAGCACCCAAAGAAGGCACCTGGCAGCAAGTTGTTCATATCCATCACAAGCACTGGGGTTTATTTATGGGAACCCTGCAAAAGGAACTCTTTAAAACCAGTCCACTGTGACAGCAAACTTGCACATCTGCTTTATTACCTCCTGCAGTCTTTCCAGGTTAGGGGATGCTTTCCTTTTTCACTTGTACTAAGTAGATTCAGCAATAAAGCCAAACCTAAATGCCAAATACAAGAAACGAGGACGGATAATTTTTGAGAAACATCTGCAATATATTTTGACAAAACCAATATCAAAATGTCATCTCAAATGGTACAGAAATATTCGTTTATGATATTATTTTATTGTGACTAAAGATCACGGATTTATCAGTTGATTAGAGTTTGCTGTGTGGAATCAATAACGTCAAACAGGCGGAATGATCCCTGAAAGCCTTAAATTATGCTGAGCTGAGTAGCCAAATATAGGCTTTAAATGAATGCATGTGAAAAGTGTACAATAGCTATCACTGGATATTGACAATTTATTAGCTGAATATTCACTAATTAGCTTTTTTGACATCCTAATGGCCAGTGCATCCTGCTGTCAATAAGCTGTGGCTGTAATCCCAAAATGCTGCTCCAGGTCAACACTGAACTAAATCCACATCACTCAGTAAAAATGGTAAATTACTCCCCTGAAACTGGAATTCCTTAAGCCCTGGTTACTGCATTTGATGACTGTCTCATTAATAATAGAGCAAAAACGCTTCAGGGATTTATGGTGGCAAGAACTGATGATTAAATCCTTTTTTAGATTTAAGGGTGCCATGAAAGTGCCATCTGAGATCCAGGAAGAGCGATAGGGATTTCGTCTTGCTTGCTTCTTCCTGAAGATAAGGTGACTTCTTTCCCAGCACTTTTACATTTCATCTCTAAAGTGAATTAATATTTTTAAAGGCCAAGCTTGTGGTTTCATTTTTCACTTTGACAGGTTCTGAAATGCAGATAGATTTTATATCATATAGAATATTTCTCTTGTTTTAGTTTAGTCATCTTTTGTTCTAATGCCACAGAACAAACCACTGACTTTTCAAGTGACCCTGCAAAAACACAAGATCAGAAAACAAAGCTGTTCCTGTCCAGCTGGGATATCACCTTCTCATCTTGAGGAAGCTGCTTTTTGTTCTTATTTTTTTCCTTTCCCGGCAATTTTTTTTTAATCTATCCTAGCAAGGGGTTTAACAACAAAGGATCTATTTGAAAAACCCTGTTGAGGTTTATAATAGTGAAAATTCTTAGCACTGAAGTTCAAAGGTGACATGAAACAAACTGCTTGTCTCACCTGTGTTCTTCCACTTTGTCCTACTTGGTAATTATTTTGGGGGTTTTGCTACACTAAAAGGAAACACCAAACACTGAGATTTAAATAATTACAATGTGTAAATATAGATGTCTGTAGATAAAGCTCTGATGTAAGTGAAGTGAGGGTACCCATGGGTTGTAGGTATAACAAATGTCCTTATGTACTTCAGGCCACAAGAGATGGAAAACACTTTCTAGATAACAGATTTGCTATTTTGAGGAGTTTTATTTGCCACAGAAAAAGATACCTTGCTTTCATTTTGGGAAAGAACTCACAGTTTTAGAAACAGTTTTGCCTCCCAGCTGCCTGGATCACCCTGGTGTGCCCAGGGGAAGAATTGATGAAAGCCAACACAACCTTGTTGAGGTATTGATCTTCCACTTGTTTTTGTAGAGCTGCAGATAAAGACTCTTTTACAAAAAATGAAAAACTTATTAGGAATTGTCTATATAATGCATTCAGAGTTGCAAAGGAGGTGTCAGTGGGGTTTATCTAACACATGCATTAGAGCATTAGCATGAGTGTGCTGACTATGCAGCAGATATAATTTCTTGGTCTAGAAACTTGTTCTAAGTGCTGCAATCCTGATTTTAAATTAGCTATTAAATTATAATATGTGGTTTACTAAACAGTAATTAAAATCTAATTTTTATTAATGCTGTGAATATTAATCCATCCCAGGTTCATTTGTTTTATATAATTCCTATAAAGCAATGCATTGCTGCTCATCTAAAATTTTTTTTTTGTGTAGCATTTCCTCCAAGAAGGACTGGAAAAGGTCCCTGTATGCATCCAACAGTTCTCAGTGTGATTTATTTTTGAGAAACTAGCACCATATGGGCTCTCACAGCATCCACTGTAATGGTATTGGGCACTGGCTTATTTTTCTGTGCTGTTTTGTAGACTCTGAGGACATGAGGTGAATGCAAAACCTGCCTGGAAGGTATCAAAGTGATGGAGCATTAGTCAGGAGAAGAGAAAACTTCTCCAACTGATGATTGACTGGGGATGTGTTTTCCTGCAGACATTTTACATTGTATAATGAAGCCATGATATGAGCATACATTATTCTGTGTCTTCATTAGAAATTTAAACAAGCTGTAACAGCGCCGAGGACAGGCCCCAGCGTGCACAGCAGAGCTCAGGGGGTGATTTATTATCATCTTAAACACAAGCAGAATTGGACTTGACACCGCAAACTTTGATTCACCTGCATCAAGACAACTGCATGTCACTAATTCCAGCATCACGTAACGCCCAGAATACAAATTAGTGTTGGAACAATATTTTCCAACTGCTTCAATTTGTTCTAAAACAACAGGCAAGTCATGACAAGATGGAAATTAATTTTAAAAATTTTTGAAAATTCCGGCCAGTATCTGACATATCAATTTCAAAATCATTCAGTTGCGTTATACAGCTAAAAGGCTACAATTTTATATGACTTGTTTAAACAGAAAACACAAATCAGATGGTGTAAGACACAACACTGAAAAATTTATGTAGCAGCAGGAGAAAAATGAAGCACAAAGTATTTAAATGTTTCCCCAGGTCACAGAGCAAATTTGTGTCAGCAAATGATTCTAGAATCCTCACTCCCAGGACAAAGCTGTAATTGCAAATCTGTGCATCTTGGAGCAGCGTCTGATTCCTAATACAAAACAGCTTTTTATTTAGCAAAGACATTCAGTCCTTTACCTTGCACAGGGCAGGGAATAAACTGAGGCGTGGACAGATTTCTGTTTGGGAACAGGAAGATGAGGAGGAAAAGAGCTTTTAAAGAAGCGCCGTGTATTTACTCCAATGGATACACAGCTCAAACACCGACTTGAAATCCCTTTCAGCCACAGGCACCTTTTCAGCTGCTGCTGAACTTTGTTCTTGGAAACACAGAGCTGCAATCCAGGTAGCACAGGCAGGACTCTGTGGGGAGCACTGGCTGATGCACAGATGGCAAGGTTGGAAATCTCTCGGTGTGTGTCTGTGACTTTATAACACTGGCTCAGGAAAGTAAACAAATCAAACAGGAGTGCCCTGCTGGTGGGCAGCTCACCTCACACACCTGGCCAGAGCCAGCCACTGCCATCAGGGTAGAGCTGACACTTTTCTGGATTTGCTTTTAATTCCACTTTCAGCGCCCTTGTACAACGAGGGGCTGTTTGGCTTGGGTTAGTACCAGTGATCCCATACCTTGGCACTGGCAATGAATGGACAGGCAGTTCCCAATACATGAATGATTTCTGACTGAAACTGATGGAAAGTCTGTCCGTGCTGACTTTTGTGGCAGGCCAGATGCTGTTTGTGCAGAGCTGAGGGCTTTGAATTGCATCTGGTTTTAAAGTCCTTACACTTTGATCCTGTCAGCCACCATTAAATAGTGAATACTCGGCACCCTGTTTTCACAAAATGGTTTGGTTTTGAAGGGATCTTAAAGATCATCAATTTCCAAGTCCTCCGCTGTGGGCAAGGAACCTTCCACTGGACCAGGCTGCTCCAAGAACCTGGCCTTGAACACTTCCACAACTTCTCTGGGCAACAGAGAAGTTTTTCCTCCCTTCCTCTGGGGAGGAAAAAAATCCCACATTTGTAAAAAAGTCAAACATTAAGAATTAAATAGGTTCATAGAATATACTGAAACATAATTGAAAATTGCAAACTTAGGCACTTTATGTTTTGAAAATAGTTTTCCCTTTCAGATTGGTGTGTCTGAATTTCAAAACCCTGCTACCTCATTTCAAGCTTTCTCCTATTGTCTTGCTTTCTACTCAAACTCAGTAATATCTGTCACTGCTTCCTCTGATAACAAATCCCTCTGATTTAATTTCTCTTAATTTATTCCCCTTTAAAAGGGCACAATAAACAATAATGGCCATTGAAAGACCAAAACTGAGGATAATGAAAAATCCAGTCACCAGCAGTGCAAACTGCAGTCTATTATTAACCTAATGATGTGAAACTGTTTAAATATGATAAAGCTCTTGTTAGGAGTTAAAGCTAAGACTAAATAAATATAAAGCCTGCTTCATTTAGATCATTTGGGCTGTCGTTTCCTTTAAGTTATGTGAGAAATAAATTAAATATTTTATGATCTACGAAATCAGGAATTCTTTAACGTTACATATAACCATGCCCTCCTCACTCTGCAAACACAAGCCTGGAGCTGCACTCATCAGACGAGTCTATATTTATCACTAAGGGGCAAAGGGATAAGTTTAATTTCAGTAACATCTGCACACAGGGGAAACATCCTGGTTGACAGTACAGCACGGGCAGCCAGGATGATGAATTTTTTATCTGCCACCTCCATTTCAAACACTTTGCAGAAGAACTGAGCATCAAACTACCCCTGAACTGCTTTGTCTTGTGCAGCCTCCAAGGCAGAACCTTACCCTGATTATTGATCCTGGGCTGAATATTGCTCCTGTCTCTGCTGTTGCTATTTTTGGAAAGAAATGTTTTCCTGCTCTAAGATCCACTGACGTCTCTGATTCACCAAAACATCCCAAGTCACATCTAAAAGCAACAAACCCAGCACAGAGAGTGATCCCAAAGTGGAAAAGGGCAGCAGAAGGAGGGATGTTGGTTGGTGTCCTCTAAGGACGAGGGCTGTTCATGTGGCCCTGTGGGGCTGGTCAGCCCCACCTGACAGCAGAGCTAATTAATGCCATCTCACGACGTGGTGAGGCAGCTACACTGATTCCAGTCCCAGCAGCAACCTGCTGGTTGCTCACTCACAGCTGAACGATGCTGCAGCTCAATCTCCACTGCTCCCTGCTCCTCCTCAGCTGGCTTTTTGTCCAGAATGTTGTCATCAACCCACAGAAATTCTACTCTTTTTTGTTTTTAATTTTTTCTCTGTCTCATCCTTCTAAATATATTTCCCCCATGAGGCATGAACAAGTAGATTTTAAATGGACAAAAATGCATTCAAGAAAAATCAAAGCAGCGCAGCTGAAGGTTTCTCAACCTCCCTCCACAAGCACACAACCCCAGGGTAGGAGTTCATCTCCTGGGTCTGTTGGATAATGCAAACTTGTCTCAGGATGTCCTGACTTACTATACTTGTCAGCAGAAGTAAACTTCAGGTTCCTACTTGCCATAATTTATCCGACACAATTCCCACCCTGCCCCTGCTCCTGCTGGAGACCTGTGACTCAATTAGGAGGTGCCACTGGTGGCTCAGTGGTCTCCACACCAGCTGCAGCTGCTCTGGGCACCATCTCCTGTCAGGGACTGTCCCTTATTGCCTTGTGGATTCAGAATATCTTGGTAAAAGTCATCTGCTGCAATGTCCTTCAAACATTTGAACTCAGAAACAGGAAAATGAGTGGAAAAATTGAGATTTTTTTGTAAGTTGATAAGTTCCCACTCTATCAGCAGATACCCATCTACCATAGTCAGATTAACTTCTGTTCTGATTATTATTTGTTATCCTTTTGCTTTTAACTGGCTCTGTGTGTGTGTGTGTGTAAATCCCTTGAATATAACATATGAATGTAAACATTTGTTGCTACAAGGATGACACTGATTGAATGCTCATGTATGCCCAGGGCATCCAGAGCTTGTGAGAAATTATAATACCTCGAGGAAGAGAAGAGTGGTTAAAGCAAAAGGTACCTTTTCTCTCTTTGTTGTTTCCCCTCCTATTAGTTAGAAGAAATTAATAAGAATAAACCCCGATCCTTTGTTTTCTAAGAGTTCTCTTCAAAGAATAAAGGTTACAACTAAGTGCAAAGAGGGGGTCTCTTGAAAATGTGGGAAAAGATGACTGAAGACAAAAAAATAAAGGATGAAGCAGATATTACAAGGGGTTTGAGCACTTGGGCAAATATACCAGAGAACTCTCACAAATTCCAAAAGCAAAAGACGAACCCTGAGCACCCCTCTGTGCAGTTTAACTGCTCCATTTCTGTGCTTACAAGCAGCTGCTCTGCACATCATCCCCAACACCTCTCTGAGGACAAACCATAAACTTCCCCCTGGTGCTACAAGGAACTGACTTCCCAACTTAGACAATTCCGTGAGACTGGAGGCAATCAGAGATAAATTATTTTAGTGGAAAACAATCCAACTCTGAAGGCTGCCATGCAGAAAAGAGTGTGTGGGGGAGATCACGGGGGGGACAAAGACTTCAAGCTAGTGCATTAACTTCCTGAACTTCCTATCACTTACTCTTATGTCCCTCTCCATTTAAATTATTTTCTATTGAATTGCTCAGCAGTGCCTCCCCATTACGGTCTGAATATGTATGGACACAGCAGGTGGTTTAAAAATAGCTGCAAGTGTCTTGAAAAAAAATCCCTGGAACATATTAGGTTGTTTAGGGAGAATTTTAATGACACCTACAGCAATTTACAGTTGACAAATTTTTATGTTTCCGCGGTGCAGAAAAACCCAAAATGAATTATCTTGTTTATCACTGGGAAAAGGACAGTAATGAAACATGCTAATTTGGGAAGGAAAATTAAATTGCAGCCAAGGCAGCATTCAAACAGGTGCCATCCGAATTACATTTGTTCCACCTTGGACTAATATTCTGCAATATTAAAGGCAGAGAGGTGTCCCACGTTCACCCAAAGAGATGTGAGCAAGCTCTGCACTGTTCTGTTGTAAAAAGCTGGATGCGTGCTTCAGCCTGCCTGCATTACATCTCAGGAGGCTTTGCAGATTACACGGTGAAGGAATTTTCTCCATGGGGTATTAAGGAATAGCTGTATCACCAAATAAAAAGCTGCACATTCCCCAAACTACAGCCTCGGCTTAAATTGGATCCCTTCAAATGTATGTGTGGTAATAACAATGACTTCTTCCTAAAATGCATTCTATGGCAGAAACTGTAAAGCAAAACAGACAAAGAAAATCAGAACAAACAAACAAAAAACCTGAGCACACTCTAAAAATAATTTCTATTCTCACAGCAGTATGGATGCCTTTTCGGAAGATGCACTTTTGATGCCACCATTTGCTATCAGTGATTTACACACACTCTACAATTTTACTTCTAAGGTCTTTGATTAGGAACTCCCAGGTTTAATTCCCAGGAATTGTAGTATTAAAGTATCTGATGAGGAGGTGATGTGTCACTCTGTGGAGACACATTCGTTGCTTTGGATCTGCAGTCCCTCCTGTGGCCACCCACCATCATTTCTAATTATCGCTTCAAATCATACAAAGCACATCCCCTGCTATGCACAGAAGGCAGGTGGGTGAGTGGAAATCTATTATAAAAACAGGCCTCCAGGGAGGGAGGATTACACTGGGCTATTTTTCTTGGTTTTCAGAAAGCAATACTCTTAGTTACACCCATTCTCCTGGAACAACTTAAAAGCTTTAGGGTCATCCCTAGGACAGGAAGAACAACCTCCCAGCAAGGGGTGGTGGCTGCACCACAGAAAGAAGGCGACGTGTGTTTCAAAGTAGGAAAAGAAGTAGAAAAACAGCAATTACTCCAGGATGACACACATGATAAAATGCCTCCAGGACAAATCAGTTGTATTTCTGTGAAGAAATCTTGAAAATATGTTGAGAGAATAATGCCTCACAAAGCACCTTCTGAGGCTGGAATGAGGATCTTGGTGTCCAAAGGACAGAGCAGAATTCAGTGTTTGGCACGAGGGTGAACACCTTTGAAATTCAGAAATACAAGGTAACTAGTTAAGAAACAAACAGAAAGTTCTGTGTCAGGATAGATTACTGCCCATTCTAATCCAATTTATTAACTCTCATCTAGCATAAACAGCAGGCTCTGCCTGCTCTGCTGCCCCAGCCACACAAGGTAACACCCAGAGTACCAGGCAAGGTGTTTCACTATTCTCTTTCAGCATCCTCTTCAGTTTCCCCTACAGCCTGGTCTTCCAGAGTGCTGCAACTACTGTCCATCCTGGAGAAAGTCCAGGGTTTCACCTCTACCTGTACTTCCCATCAGCTTTGCTTTTCCTATGCTTATAATAATTTTCTACAGGAAGCATTAAGAAGTTTTTATCTCATGTTCTTACAGGTATATGATAAATGGTGTCTTGGTCCAAAACTGAAATTCTTACTTGTAATAATGTCCCAGATGGGGAAGAATCACCTGCGACGAGGTGCAGGTAAGACATGGCAACACCAGCTGCAATAAAAGCACCGTTAGATTTGCCTCTGTGACATGATGGGGATTTAAACTGGACAAGATGATTTGACTGGGTAGCCATCAGTTAGGAGAGAGTGACTTCTGAAGGTGTCTCCCATGGCTCAGCTGGATGCATGAGTTTGGAAAAGGAACTCTGCTGCTGGTTTTGAGCTGTTTAGAACACACATTTGAATCCTGCACGTCCGACTGGGATGGAGCAGCCAAGCCCACTGCAGCAGGGTGTCTGCAAAGCTTTCTTAGTTTAACAATAATGATCTGCACACAGAAGTGAGATGGCTTAAATCTCACATTGCCCTTATTTAATTTATATTTTTTTTATATAAAAGCCTCATCACGGAAGTGCTAGACTGCTTTTTTTGTTGCCTGAAATGTTATAGTAGCACAATAAAAAGAAACTGCATGGTTCTTTTATGTAATCAAAGCTGTTCCCCCACATCACCAAAAAGGGTGAGACACCCATTTCTCAGTAAAGACATAGGAGGACATACAAAGAACTCTCTCAGTTGTAGACATGATAACAGTGAGGTCAGGAGGATGCTATATTTTCACCAGACTGTTACAAAACTAGGCTTTTAATGTACAAGGTTTATACAAAAGAGAAAAGGGAGGCAGATGGTGAGCAGGAAAGAACGAACAAATACAGCATTCTACATTTTATGGGTCAGGGATGGGAAGAGCCTAAGAAAATAAGGCTATTTCAATGTTTCTTTGAAAATCCTAGTCCCAGTTCCTCCACTGTCTTTTAAGGACAGGATTAAAATGCCAAGACTTCATGGGTGGGAAGCAAAAAAAAAAGGAGATGTGTGTCATTTCAGAGAGGTTCTACTTGATGGTAAAGGGGAAAACCATTAAACAAAATCCAGGACACTACTCTAGAAAACAAACTGGACCCATCACAGTGAATTTGGGTAGGGGATGGATGTGGTTCACAGGAGCAGGTGCTGTTTGCACACCATCAATACTCAAGGGTGTGAGAGGCTCCCAGGCCAGCCAGGCTTAGAGGCAGACACAAAATCATCGATCTCTGAACTGTATCATTAGAATACAAACTGCAATGGCTGGAGCAAGGCTTGGAGGTGTGCTGGGTGGATACTTAGAGATTTTACATTTTCTTAAGGTGAAAATCCAGCTTTAATGGGTGAAATGTATTTATGAAAAGCTTTTGGGGGGAAAAGAACATTCGCTCCCTGAGCACTGTGCACTCTTGGTAGAGACCAATTTTGCTCCCCCTCCAGCAACTTTCACTGTCTTCTCAATCTCTGACAAACTCATACAAACCTCCCAGGAATCCCCTATTCCTCCATAATCATTGGGGCTTGGCTGGAGATCTGCTCCCTGCTCTTTTTGTGTGTCCTGCTGCTTCCTACATGCGAGGGCTCAGCTTGCTGTCTTCCTCCCATTCCTGCACTCCTGATAGCTCTGGTCCCAAATTTACACACCTTGTTGCTCTCCCCAGAGGAAGAAGAACCCTCCTGCCACTGCTCTCTGCTTTGTGCAGGAAACAAGACAATCTCCATCCCTTTAGCTGCCAACCTATGGCGGTAACAAACCATGCTGTGCCCATCGAAAAATGAGCAAATGAAGCAGAAACACCTCCTGTCCCAAGGGGTTGCTATGAAGAACCTGCAAAAAAACTGGAACAAGGAACTAAGAATGAGAGAAAAGAGAAAATAATCAGCACTGGGGTGAAAAGAAAAGTGTGTTACAGCTGATCAGCAGCTGAGAAGCCACCAGTGACCTCTCTGGATTCTGCTCAAATACAATCCAATGTGCTGATCATGTTTATTTATTTCATTAAATGTTTTTTTCCACTTTTACTGTAGGAGCTCCAGTATAAGACACAATCTCTGTACTCCATATAACCAGTAAGAAATGCCCTCAAGTTGTGCTAAGGCAGGTTTAGTTTGGATATTAGGAAGAGTTTCTTCACTGAAAGGGTGGTCAAGCATTGCAACAGGCTGCCCAGGAAAGTGTCCTGGAAGCTTTCACCATCCCTGAAAATACTGAAAAAACCTGTGGATGTGGCTCTTCAGGACATGGGTTAGTGGTGGACTTGGGAGTGCTGGGTGAGTGGCTGGACTCAATGACCTTGGAGATCTTTTCCAATCTAACGACTCTACGAGTATTAAAAAACTTTTAATCAGGATCTTTGAGGACCATCATTTTTAAGTGGAAAGCACAAGTTTCAATGCAATATGTATCATGAAACATTTTCAGCACCAATACGGTCTGTAAAAAACAGACAGAGGTTCAAGTTCTTATAGAGAAAACACAGAGAAATCTTTCCAGGTGGACATTTTGACCATGTCACTGTTGCCTTTCATTTTTTAACAGCCTCCATTTCGTCTTTGTGCTGATCCAGATAATCATTGAAAACTAAGCAGGAGATGAAATATATGCTCTGTCCTAGGCTACTGAAACTTTTCCTAAAATTTCTAATCAAAAAATTCTTTTTTCCCCTAATTAAACTTCTGCCTTTAAAGCTTCCAAATAAGATTCAAAAGCTGTCATAGGAACCCCTGCATTTTGATGAGGTTCTTTAACTCTCCCACCCAGTAACACAGAAGAGTCCAACATAAATCACACATTAAGTCACTCTGCTGCCAGATGGAACCCATTTGTTTAGTGCTTGGAAGACAAGGACCTTCATCTCATTTGAGCGTTGCTTCTTATTAGTTACAGGTCATTCAGTCACAAGATGTTTCTAACACCTAACACAAACCGATTGTGACAGCACATTCTGTGCGAGGAGGGGAGCGTTACCCTCTCGGAGTGGCAGGCGTTGCTAAAGGGCTCTGATTAATATGCAATCAGCCCAATCTGATTTGTGCAGAGCAGAGCAGCCCCTGCTCCAGCAGGCTGAAAGGAGGGCACACAATCTCCTGAGCTGTTCTTATTTTTGAAAGCGACAGGAGTGTGCAAGGCTCCAGGAAGGGAGAACACAGACGGGCTCGATTCCGTTTGATGTGCCGTCTTATGTCTCTTTTTACTGCATTTAAAAATTCCATTTCATTATGTTCATAAAAGCTGCATCCATCACGCTGCCGAGCCTAACAGCTGTGTTGCATATAGATATTGATACCCACAGGCAAAACCCTTTTATGGGCCATCTCATGGGATCAGAGAGAGAGGCTCCAAATGCTTCATCTAAGCTGTAGCTGGGATGACAAATAAATATTTGAGACATACAGACATGTACTCAGGCTTTCCACTTTTGATTCCTAAATAAAGCCTGTAAAATATGCAGCTATGCCTGGAATCAAATGCCTTGTGCCACACACGCTGAAATTCATTACCTGGGTTTTACAGCAATGTTCTCATCCATTTAAGCAGACAATTTACCCTAAGATTGTATCAGTGATAAAGAAGATTAGGGTTAATATTTATTACCCCTCCTGACCCACACCTCAAGCAACTACAACTGTTGATTTCTGTTACACAAGGGATTATCTGCATGGGATTTCTAACCAAGTTAAAGCAGAAGCTGTCTGAAATTGCCCAAAAAGCTTTCTCTTGGGGGTTTTCAAGCCAAATTTTCCATTTATGAAAACGGACTTTCAAAATGGTGGCCTTACTTGTGCAAGTGCAAATTTACTGTCAGAAAAATGGAAAATATGCTCCAAAATATTGAGCTCCTCATTGCAGTTGACTTACTGAATTGCCTAAGTACAAAACTGAACTGTAAAAGCATAAAATAATTCAAAAATTCACTAATTTCTTTCTATATTAATCACAACATTAATATGAACATCTGTAAGGCATTTAAGAACAGAAAATGAACACTCACAGTGTCTGATTTAGAAAATTGTGTAAGTATTATCATATTCAGCTTTACTTGCATATTTTACTTGTATCTTAACAGTGATTCAAGTAAATTCTATCAGTTCAAATTTCCTAGCTGGTTTTGGCCAAGACATTCAATATTTCCATGCTTCATCCTTCATCTCCCCCATGCATGAAACTGGTGCAATAAGAATTATTTTTGCTCTCAGAGAGCTTGGAAGGGATCCTCACACCTGGGAAATGCTGAATGAGGGGGGCCACAAACAGCAGAATAATTTGGCAGCCAGCACCACTGCTGAAAGGCAGTTGTGATTTCAGCCTGGCTGCTCTTTTTGTCCTTTGCTGTTTGTTTTAGTGGTTATTTCTTTCCTAATGGATTGCTGCAGCAAAGGACTAGAAATGAGTAATAAGAGTAATTTGCTGTTTCCATCGCAAGACAATACCAGTTATGTTTTCGACGTCCAACAGAGAGCATTGCAGGGAGAGCAGAGCCATGAGCGAATCCCAGGGAAGGTTAAAGGGAAATGCCAAGGCTGCAAGGAGCTCACTCAGTCAAACAGAGACAGGCAGCAAAGTTCAGAGCCTGGAGAGGGTGAGGGCAGGGGAAAATGTGGCTCCAGGCTGTGCCATTCCGGGGCTGGGGCACCAGGGAGGTCATGGATGGGACAGAGGGGACAACGCCTGGGTATCCAAGGCTTGCAAAACCAGGTAAGTCCCCAGAGGGAACCAAAGCAACCGTGACTATTCAGAACATATCCTGCATTAAGTGCTTTGCAGAGCACTGGAGGTTGATGAGGGTTTCACTGTCCTGCTCACGGTAACCAAAATGTCATATTTCCTTCCTCAGTCAGGTCCCACAGTTTTCCACCGGAGTTTTTAACCTGTGCAGGTTTAGGAGTTGTGTCAGCTGCCACATCCCTGTCAGCTCAGTCACCACGGAGACAAACTGACTGCCTGGCACCCCTGGTGTCACCCCAGTGACACTGAGGATGCACAAACCCCCCAGGACAGCACGGGACAGGCACTGCTTGGAACGCCAGCTTGGCACCACCGGGGGCAGTGCGTGGTTTTGGGGGAAAAATCAGCTGGATTGGGAATGTAACTGAGATGTCCTTCCAGAAACTGTATCCAATCCCAGTATTTTTTTAGCATTATCATCCTGAACAATCCAGAGTTTATACTGCTGTGGGGTCCCTGTTTAGAGTTGCTTTTTGTTTTCCTCTCCCCCTTCTACCCCTACTCATGGCCAAAACCTGCAAATGAGTTATTTGTCACAATTCAGCTCAAGAGCAGCAGCCCAGACTAATTTCTGGTGTTACCCACTCAACTCTCCTGATTGTTAACCTCAGTTCTTGGGGTTTTAAAACCAGTAGCAGAGAGAAGCTGTGCTTTTTGTTGAGCTCATGCTTAGGAACGAGCTGCTTCACAAACCAAATGTTACAGTGTGGTTGTAATTAATGATGTCACAGTTATTCTAATTTTGCATAAAATTTTGCCTGTTGCAACCAAATATCTTTAAAATGTACAGCTGAAGACACAAATATTACTAATGAAAGGAATATGCACAACATGAGCTCCATTGAAATAACTTTACAGCATTAATAAATTAAAATCAGTACCAATTAATAAGAAATAATGTTCCTAGATAAAAGTCAAATGTTCAGATTCAGACACAGGAATCAGTTTAAAGCAAATTAACAGTGTCTAATGTGAGGAAACGTGTGTTTCTCACTAATGACTGACTGCCTTTCACTTGAAATAATTTAACATTGGGTCAGCACAGAGGCTGGCCATGCAAGGATGACAAGCAGCACCTTATGAGCAGCATTTGTGGTTTTAGGTCATGCAAGTTGCTCCAAATACATTAATACTATTTCTAGAGTGCTGTACTAGAGAGTAAAAAACTGGGATAATTGTATGTTCAGCATAAAATCTGCCTTGATTTTCATACACTGTGAAACGTTTCAGATTTCATTCTTGTATTAAAAATTTTACAAAACTGGATTACTTTAACGACAGGTGGAAGACGGTCTGTAAAAGATGGTCTGTAAAGCTCCTACATGGGACAAACATAGATTTTGTAAATATTTTACTGAGCAGTATAAACTGAGGTTCTGTTGAAGGAACACTGAAAGTCAGACCCTCAAATAAGCTGAGTTTATACATTTCCTAAATGTAAGTGGGTGAAACACGCACCAGGAAGCAAAACAAGTGCCAGGAAGCAAAACAAGTGCTATGATCATGCTGTTGAATGAGTAAAGTAGATTTTTGCTGTTCATAGGCTAGATTTTTATCTCATTACACTACTGTAAATCCAATTTAAATGGTGTTAAAAGACTCAAAAGGCTTAAAAGTGTGTGTGAAATCAGGAATTGTGTAAAGCATCCCCTAGGTGGAGCAGGTTGGCAAGGGCCATGCACGTGCACAGGCATCAGCTGTGCTGCCACACTCAGCTTTCCAAACACTTCATAAGCAGATGTGAATAGAGGTCACTCATTTTACAGTCCTTCAGCACGTGACTGATCACACCCAGTGTTGGTCACTCAGAAAAACCATCAGGACATTCCTGTGCTGAAAATGCCACACTGACCCTTCCTGGTCAACAGGTCTGCAATCTTTCACCAAAATAAGCTCTTTTTAAAAAAAATTATATTTTCTTAGCCCTGTAGAGCCAAATGCAGCTACCAGGGAGTGTGATGTGACCTCCCAAAAGCTCTTTTACTACATCAAAGGTCCAAGATGAATGAAGGTTCAGAGACCCAGGTATCTCTTTCAGTTATAACATTTCAAAGTTCTGAGGGCAGAATACAATTTTCCATGTCTATAGTGCTTAGGGAAAAAAAAATAATCGTAGCTGTAAGGCAAGCAATTATATTTATTTGTCAATTATAAAACGAGATTTAGGAGTCACTAAGGAATATCAATTCTGAATGCCCCATAAAGCTCTGCTAATAACTATAGATACCCATGATTTTGACCTTTCTATTATTTAGACTTCTATTTCCTTCCATTTATATGGCTTGATAAAAATTAATGATGCTTCACCCTTTAACTGAATTTCCCATGCTCAGAATGACTTCCGAAAATGATTTTGTCTGTGTTTTGTTTGTTGTGCAGACCAAAGCTGACAAGAAATCATGTGGCCCACTTAAAATCAGGCCATGCAGAAAAGTTTTCGGAAGGTAAAGAAGCATCTGGGACAGACAAAGAAATCCCTCTTTTCCTGCAGTGAAATAAAATCCCTTCGATAAGCACACCCATCTAATGTTTTCTAAGAAGGAGAAGGTTTATATCAAAAGCCTCATAAGAATTTACAAGCTTGTAAAGTATTTCTCCTCAACTTGCCTCTTTTTTTAATCTTTAAAAAAAAATACTATAAATACAGCACACAGTCTCAGATGGTAAAAGGAAAGGATTAAAAATAGCAGCTGAGTATTTTAATGAAATGGGAACTGTTTCTCCTATTTGAGTTTAGGGAATGAGCATTTTTGACACCCTAATTAACAGAACACAATTAGAAAAGCAGCAGTTTCCACAGGGCGGAATATTTACTTCTGTCTTATTTTAATTATTTAGTACAAATGGGGCAAAATTTTTCTCAAGATAAGGATTTTGTGTTTTTCACTTAGGTCGGGGGTGTAAAAACAAGATTATCCACCACCTCTAGAAATGGTCAAGTCTTGAACTTGGACAAAACTTTCCATATAATTGGCTTCAGGGTTAGTTGTGTTGAGATATGTTTTACCTTAAGCCACTCTGAGGTGTTTTACATATTAATCAACCTTAAAGATGTAATAAATTTGAAGGGATGCTCTTATGTAACTACTGCATGAACACACCTGATTTCTAGTATTTTCAACATTCACAACCACATTTACAGCAATCAAAACAATTCCTTTTGTAAATAAAATGACTTTTTGAACCTGATCAGCAAGGACGATGAACAGAACATATGAATAGCATAAATAAACATAACACAGAGGTATAATTATATAAAATAGGATATCAAATAATAAGGATCAATACTTTTGTGCATAGAGTGTTTTAATTTAAGGTCACTCAACCACAATGACTCAATTCTGGGAAAAATATTAACCCAGGAAAAAAAATCACCCCTTTTTGACAGCCAAATTGCATCTCAAGCTATGATTCAGAGACCGAGACTGCAGCCCAAAATAAGAATTTCCCTGTGCAGAACAGTCCTTTTGTGTGTGTTCCAAAGAAAATGGCATTACTGTCTCCCGTCTAAGAACATCTTCATCCACTCAAACTGCTCTTCACAATGACTGAGGACACAGAATCGCTTCTGTATGGGGGACTCACAGGCAGCTCTGGAGAGGTAGGATCCCTGTTAGGGACATGGGTGAGAGCGTTTTTATCTGTGTGTTTAAGACTGAAACACAATAAATACAATGTAGTCTTGACCTTCGGATATGCTGTTCACAAAGAAATTGTAAATAAATAGTAACAGAAAAAGTTCTGTTCTGCCAGGACCTTGATCCATTTGATTTAATATTATTTTCTCCTTAACAAACTTCCACTTTCTTGACAAAGTAAAGATTTAAAAGCCTTTAGCTGGTGGTAAAATAAACACATTTTATCCATGAAATCTGTCTTTAAGGCTGTGATCTGTGTTCTGTATGTTTTTTCCAGGTAAACATTTCTCAGATCTTTTCTATTTCCTTATCTGCTAATGCAGGTAAAAGGAACAGGTTGAGTGAACTCCAGGTGAGGGAGTGGGGCAGCTCCAGAAAAACCAATTTGAACTTGTGAGAACCTCTCATTCTGCATCTCAACAGCTGATTAGCTGGAAATGGATTTCCCTGTGATTAACGGGGATGTAATAAAGGATATTGCTGTCTTCCTCCTTCTATTAGCTCATTTGATATCCTTCATATCCTTTGTATTTGTAATACACGTCTTTGAGGAACATTTTCATATAAATTATATTTTAAAAGTATTACTTCCCCTCCACTGGTACGTGGAATATTGATATGATCATTCCTCTGCCATTTCCTTTTCACGAGGCAGCTGAGATTAAGCCAACGCAATTGAATCTGACATTCCGGTTGTCTGAAATGAGATTCCTACACCTTCCTTCCACCAACCATGTGGAAAACAGTCTAATTTCAAAGGTGTTGAGCAGCCCCACCTCTTGGCAAAGTCAATACTTTTGAATCCCTGACCCTGTTTATTTAAGTGATGAGAAATGGACAAACCCATCCAATTTTACCCATCTGGACTGGAAATTTTGCCTCCAGTCTCTAATGCTCAGCATTCTATTGCTTCATGGTCTCACCCGGGTCAGGTAAATATTCACTACAGCCATCAACTTTCACTTGGATTGGGTAAATTTCATCTTTGCTGGAAAAACCAACACTACCAAGGGCTTTATGCAGCCCAGAGATTTGTGGAGCTGCTGGAGAAATGTGCTTTTGGCTTCCTGGCAGGCTTGGACACATCTCCAGGGTTGATCAAACTACCAGCCCATGCTTACAACAACAAACCCAAAGGAATATTCCATGGAAATAAATAAATCCAGTATATTTAACACCAAAAAAAAAAAAAA
>VZRS01014563.1:168784-255196 GCA_013398055.1 Ifrita kowaldi
AGAAGAATTAAATATTATCTTTCAATAAAAACATCAGGGATTGCCCACCAGGCTAATCTTCTCTTCAACCTTAAACTGTGAATGGCAATGCAAATCTTTGCAGGGTGTCTTGGAACCAGAATCTCTTTGAGGAGAAAGAAATTACCCTCAACCTGCAGCAACATTGTCCCCAGCACTGGAAGGGGTCAGCATGCAGCAAAGCACGTGCCAAGAATTGTCTGTTTCCACTGAATCCCTCACGGCGCACCACAGGCTTTTAGAAGATTGAAATATTATTTATCTGCTGGTTTTCTTTATGTGACTCAAACAAATCCCAATTCTAGGCACCGGCTTTACCAGATTTTTACTTTTCAGTAAAATCACCATCAGTCGTTTCACTGTTTGATGGTCACAAAAGGAGGTACAGGGAAAAGTCCTTAATACGAGCCTCATAAATATTTACATTAAAATTTATGCTTATACTTCAGAAAACTTTGCACCTTGATTGAGTTCAAATGCTGGAACTGAACCCAAAGTATTTGTTAAGTGTCCATTTCGAGCAAGCAGATGTGAGCCAGAGTTGTAAGCCTATGAACAAATCTGGAAACACGATTTTTGAGCTAACTGCCTCCAGCAATTTCTGAAGCAATTTTCCGCAGTAGAGAAGAAGCTCAGATGACTCATAAACTCTAAAACAATGTGGCTGAAACCACATTTCAAACCCTTTCTTGTTTCTATTCTTCTGCTGTGCTATATCCGTTGATTTGCATTTTTTCTGAAGCGCTCAATTTATGTCTTTTAAAAGACTTCCAGAGTCTGATGCTATCTAGAGAGATAGAGGGAAGTTTGTGCTAACTTTAAATAGCACCTTATTATATGAACATCTGGATATTCAGAAATGAACTGTTCCTCACAAAAGTCATCAGGGCTCTTCAGAAATACCAGGGATGCTTTTTGCACCTGTTTCCTTCTCCATTACAACCACAGACACACCTCACACCTCTCAGGAGGCTGCTCTCTGCTCATCGATTTTTGCTGAGGACTCATTTTCATGGATGTTTTAAAATCATAAAAGGTCTGGGTTGGAAGAGACCTTAAGGATCATCTCATTCCATCCCATACCAGGGCAGGGACACCTTCCGCTAGACCAGGTTGCTCCAAACCCTGCCCAGTCCGGCCTTGAAACACCTCTAAATGTAGGAAACGCAAGATTTCGAACCCCAAAAATTACTTTTTCTGACTGGGACACTGTTCATAAATGGCTTTTTGGGTTTTTTGTTGTTTTTTTGTTCAAGCACATACATTGAATTTGTTGGCTCTTTTTCTGTTCTCCTCCAAAATATACCTCGGAACATTCTTTTACACAGGAATTTCATAGTTTAATCTTTGCTAGAAAAGGTTGCTGGATATTTTCCTTCACCCAGTTCCATTATGTTATTCATAAATACAATTCACACAAGTGAATTAGCCAAAATTCTGACTTAATAGATTTTCTTTTGTGCTTCATGATCTTCTAAAAATTTTCCTATCCTTCTTCTTCTCTGTTTTTCCCAGTTTTGCTCCAGTGTATTCCAGAATGAAAAGTTGAGGGATGTTTTATTATTTCAGTAATACATTTGTAACTCCTCAATGTTTCTTTATATTTCTTTTTCCTTTAACCTTTCTGATGTTGAAAACTTTTTAAAAATCTATTATTTACTTAAATATATGTTACTTCTTTAAAAAGGAGAAATTCATCACGAAGATGAGAGCCACTGAAAAGGTATTATTTATCAGACAAGGACTTTAGAAGAAAAAGAAAAACAGAACCAGATGAGAAAACAGCTTTAAGATAAATAGTTCCAAACCAATCTTTTTTTTTTCTGTCATCATCCATCCGGTTATTACCTCAAGACATAAATTCCTGACATTCTGGCTACCCAGTGTTCTGTTGTCAAACACACAAGGATTAGCAGAGGAGTAAATCAGTGTTCCAGCAGCACAGCAGTCTCTGGTCCTCCCAAGGAGACAATTATACACAGGAAAGGTTGCTGCCAGAGATGGATTACCCAGGAAAAGGTGGATGTGTGTGGAGAGGCCATTTGAGGTTTCCCCTGCTGCAGGAAAGGACTGAACAAACAGATAAATCTTAGTGGTGTTTTCCTTGGTCAGCCTCTACCAAAATCAGAATGCAACCTACTCCAGGGTCTTGGAAAAGCAGAAATGGATGGATCTGCATTGCCCTGGGACCCTGATAAGAGTATTCAGCAATAAAAACATGGAACAGGAACAGCAGCTGGATGTGCTCTCCTTAATGCACATTGCTTAAGACCCAGTGGATACCGACAGTATCAGGAGAGGCATCCATGAATTTTTTACAAGGAGACAAAAACCAAAGCCATGGGTTCTGTTACTAGTTGGATCTCTGCAGATGAAGCCTTGTCTTTAATCTGCTAAGATGTTGTTATTCTTTTCTGCTCTGACAGAGATTGTTATTAGATAACAAAATCCAAGCACCACAGAAATAAATTCTTGACTTTCTTGAGATTTTCTGATGTGCACCAAGCTCAAAGCCGAAACGCAGAATTTTCTAGAATTATTTCCAGCAGAACTCAAGTGACTGAGATTTTGAATACACATAATTGTACCTCTCCAGATGTTTGCACAATAGCTAAAATCCACGCAGCAGTATTGCAGAGAGAGGAAATGACCATGCAGAACCAAATTTGTCCTGGGCTCTTTTTAGTTCCAACTCGTCCCGTGCTGCTTTTTTTGCAGTAGTTGATGAATGCAGTCACCCCTCGTGTCTGCAAGGAGAGGGAAACTTTTCCTGCCATGGAAAGTTTATAAGCACAGTCACAGATCAGTGGCATTTGTGGTGGGCTGTGGGACACACCTAAGAGCCAAACACCCCTTTCCTCATTGAGTGTACAAGTGCACATCTTGCTCAAAAACCTAAATTAGGTACTCTTAATCCCTTCACCAATTCCTGAGCTGTTTTTATTTGCTACTCATTTTCTCCTCTACTCATTCCTTTCTCCCAGAATTCTAACAAGAGCAGGAACTCATTTCTTAGCCTTAACCTTCCATTTGCAGCAGATTCCTTTTTGCCTACAAGTGTTAAATCAGCTGTTGCATCTTTGAGTGGTTACTGGCAGGCCCATGCACAAATAGGAAATACGTTTATATGCAAAATGCTACAACGCTTTTCCAGTGTTCTCCGATATTTATAACTGAGTGGAAAATAAGTTTAAAATGATATCAAATATTCCAGAATGTTTTCTGCAGTGCATTGTATGATTTGTTTTAAAGATACTGTAGTATCTTCTGAGATGGGCTGCACAGAAAATAGGAAAGTGTTCAGGAATTTACCTTTCTCTCTCCTGTTTATTGAAACTTCGAATGTTCTGTTTGATCCATTACACTTATCAGTAATAGCCTGAATTATACTACATAATTTATCTTCCCTGGATAGGATTGAAAAAGACAGGTTTTGCTCCAACTAAAGCGCACGACATCTTCTGCTTATCCATTTCCTCAAAATGTCATCTAAATTCTTAATTTATATTCCAAATTCTGTGTCAGTTTTCGGTCTTCCATCTTCATAAAACAAAAATTACATACTGCTTTCTATCATTTCTGGGATGAAAAAAGAAAACCTTATCTTGCTTTATCTATTGGAAATGAACATTCTCAGTTTAATTTAAACCCATCTCTTCAAGCAGGAGTAACTTACCAAGTCACTGAGATCAAATCAAACTCCTTTGCCTCCCAAAAATAACATTGACATGTCAGATCATGCAATCAAATCCTGTTTGCCTCATGTGGAGGCTGATAAACTAAATATGATGCATGAAGTTCAGGGGACAAATAACAAGCTGATGCATTGATGCTCCTGGAAATCACCTGACAAGGCAGGAGTTTCTATTAAAACTGTTTGAACTCAGGTATTCAATATTCTGCTCCTGCCACCCAAAAGGATACAAGACCTGCTTTATAATTGAAAAGAAATTTTGCTCATTTACACAATGTAAATCATGATTTTTAAAATGTTGCTTCCTTCCTCAAACCAAGCTGTGAGACTCCACTGGCAGCTGCTTTAGTAAAAGCTTGATTTAATTCCATCTGCACTTTTCCATGTGAAGGGATTGACTTTTTATGCTGAGATGTGGCATTCCAAACACAACCATACGAAATTCCACGCCCAGTTTTCCAGTTAAAGACAAGCCAGTTATAAAATAGCTTTGTAAGGACTCTCAATCAAAAAAAAAAAAAAAACAGAACTCCCAAGGAACCAACCAAGCAACCATATATACATGTACAGATTTACATATACATAAATCTGTATGTTCACAGTAGTTCAAGGATCCCTTTTAGACAATAAATTTCAAATCTTCCCTACATCCAGTGCACCCAAAGAACTGAATTTTTGAAGAATTCCCTTTACCTGAAGACACTTCTGACAAACTCACACTACCCTTAACAAACTAGACAAGATGGCAAATCCCCTGAAGGCTTGAGGGTATTGCCAATGGAATTTTCTCCTATGTAAGAAACAGATTCCTCCCCATGGTGGCCGGGGAAGAAGGGCCATGCTGTCAGTGATGACAGTGCTGAGGGCATTTTTTACGGGGTGGAAGTGCCTTCAGCTGTGTTGTTCTGCACTCAGGAGGGAAGCAGTGCACCCTGCAGAGGCAGAGCCGGGCACAGAGGATGCAGAGTGGCGGCACAGTCTGAGATCACAACTGCAGCCCAGCGAGGCGAGGGTGTTGTGCCAGCCTTGTCTGCTGCTGGATGAAATGATGTCTAACTCTTGAAGTCTTGTTCCATTTGGTTGGGGGTGTTTTGGGGGTTTTATTGGGTTTTTTGGAGGGGTAAGGGGGTGCATTGGAAATTTTGGAGTAGCATTGTTTAATGCAAATTTAGATTAGGCTAATAAATAAGGTGCAGGCATTATATACGCTTGAAATAAAGGAAAAATTTATATCTATCAAAGTCTGTACATGAGTGACAGGAAGGTGGGAGCTAGGGAAGGGGATTATCCAGAGCAGACAGGGTAGGGAAGGGCTCCCCACTGCTGGCAAGAAAAGGTTTCACATCCTCTGCTCAACCACATGACTCCATCCCAGTGCAGGCACAGCCAGAGCCAGACTCATAACAGCTCCTAAAACTTTCTGATCAAACTTAGATCATTTTACTCCTCATAGAAAAAAAAAAAAACACCAAAAAACAATCTGTTTTAAAGTGCTGGACTTTCTTAAGTGAACCCCACTGTTTTCTCCTCTGAACCTCTCAGAGCCATCTCTTCGGGCACACTGCTAAAAGCAATGCTTTTACCTATTGCTATCCCAGAGTGCTGCCCTTGAGTCTGACAGAAGGCAGTCTGCAGAACCTGGTGATTATTTCTCTTTTAAGGCAGGAACATGATGCTTTAATGTTATAATTAGGCTGCGGTGAGAAGTCAAGAGTCCAGCAAAAAGCCCTGCTATCTCCAATTCCCCTCGGCAGCTGCCTTGGACCTGCTGCAACTTCCGAGGTGAAAATCAATGGCAACAACTTTGCAGTTACCTCAGGAAAGCCTAAATCAGACCATTATCACCAGCAGCACAGATTTTACTCCCTTTCCCTCATTTTCTAAAGCATTTAATCACATTAGTGGAAATCTCTGGGCTTCCAGATATTAGAAGTGCATTTTTGACAAATTCTCCTGAACAACTCTCCCTCATTTCAGCACTTTCCATCTATCTCATGGTTCACTGGAAAAGCAGAAATCCCCTGGGAAAAGTGATCTCCTTTCAGTTTATCTCCTCCTTGAGTTATATATTTCATCAAGGCTACATTAAAGAAGGTACACGGAGACAATTCAGACATTTCTAAGACAACAGAAATTAGAGTGAGGGAAGATAATGCAGCCAACAGGATTTCTGTCACTTCTCCTGTCTGAGACAGCCTGCATGAACACGACTCAGAGCAGCATTTTTCCTTAAGTCACCCTTTCTGCCAAAGATTTTAGCACAGGCAGCAAGGTGCCAGTGCTGGGGTAAATGTCAGAGCAGCAACTGCTTTAATCCTGGAATTTTTCCAATTAGACCACATATTTTTTATTATTCTGAAGATCCTTTTCCTCTCTAAAGTGCGACTTCCCCTGAATTGGTACCTGGATAGCTATTGAAAGCTGCATTTCTGAGCTGTCTGGAGCTCCTGTGTATGGTGTGGGCTGAACCAGGCGTCAAAAAGGATTATGGCAAACCAGAAATTATTCAGAAGTGAGAGATTAGGGCAAACCCCTCTATTTGACCCCTCCTAGGCTGGGTCACTGCTTCAGCACAGAAATACACCACCTGTGGTGGCTGTGGGGTGGCTGCTGCTGTCCGCTGTGATATTTAGATTAAGATATTAATAGAAGCAGCTCCCAATATAAGAGGTCTGAAAACTAAAAATTAAAGTATATTGGAAGAAAATTTAATTAGAATCTTTTAGTTCATCAGAGGGCTGTGGAATGAGTGTGAATGAACTTACAGGGCTACAGAGACTTGTAGCTCCCATAGGAATATGACTCCACAACTTTTCTTCAGCATTTATAATGAAAATTCTGCTGAAAAAAAATGTGTGATAAACCTAAATTGAACCGAAGCAGCATATCTAATTTTTACAGTCTAGTTACTGCTACTATCAAATATTCATTTCTCCCAACAAGCAGGTAACTATGGCAACAAACATGCCATAGCTGTATGAAAAGGTGCCAAGAAACAAAAAATAAAGTGGAAATCTTTACATTTATCTCAGGTTTTTTTACCTCCTTTAGAATTACCAGCACAGCTATCAACTACTTAAAATATCTGCAGAGATTAATTTAGTAAAATATTATGAAGGCACTGAACGACACAATGGGAAGGATCCCATTCCTCTCTGAAAACTGCAATCAAAAGTAATTTCCAATTAAAATACTTTCTGAAAAGAAGAAGAAAATTAATTTAAATTTTAGCTCTAGGACGAAAGGAGAACGAGCAACATCATGTTTCATTTTCTTCAGCCTGTCACTTCAATTCTCTTTTGAGGAGGACTTATTTTCAGATGATATAATTACAATCCTGAAATGGCAGTTTTAAATACACAAGACAGATGTTTATTAAGTTGGAATACATTTGGAATAAAATTTACTATTTCTCTTTGCTGTGGAACCAAAGGCCAGATCCTGGGCCTCTTTTCTGTTGCAGTTCCTTAAAGCTGGAATATTTCCATGATTGTTAATGGAATTATTTCCCCTATCAAAGGCTGAAAGTCTTTGGCTGCGGCACTACCACACCTCTCACCTGCTGTGAGTGTTGCCTAAATCTACTTTTAATGTTTATGTAGGGCAGTATCACAATATAAATAATATAAAGAAAAATTAGGATGGCAAAGATATGAAATTCTTATGCTGAAACCACCTCATCTAGCACAGGTTGTGGTCCGGGATTCTTAAAATCGTTAAATGAGCAGTGTCAGGCAAAATATTCTGAAGATATCCTACGTTGTTTGCCAAAGAAGAAAAGTCACCATTCATAAATACTTCTCCCTGGGCCATCAGTCCACAAGGGAGAATTCATATTTCAGCATTTTAGATGCAGGTATCTATTTGGAGATGGTGGGATAATATGGCACAAACTTAAAGTGTTTACAAATCACTTTTCTGAGTGAGCAATATCTTCCCTTAAAAGTGATTTATCTCTGGTCTCCCAGGAGTCAGCTCATGCTTGTTCTGCAGGGAGAATGATGCTTTATGGATTTCCTCTCAAGGAAATAAAGTTTGCTTTAAAAAAAAAGAAAAAAAAAAAGGAAAGGAAAGAAAGCCACAGCACAAGGCAGATCAAGTTAAAGATGTCACGAGGAAAGTGTAAAAAGTAATCAGCAAAACTGAGTTGGGGCACAAACAGCAGCGTTGTGATCACTGTCAGGGAGTGCAGGGATCCTCCAGCGCAGGGAAATCAATCATCTGGGGAGCTCTCACAGCTGCATCAAACAAGTACAGAACGGACAGAAGGAGCCAGGCTGGGCCCTCTGTGGTAAAGGGAACTTTGTGATTATGCTAATCCAGCACATAATTGAATGTCTTCGTTTATGCCTTAGATTTGGAGCTTCTGAAAGGTTTAAATGTACATAATATGGATGTAATGGACAACAATTACAAGTGAAAACAGACTCAGAGCCAGCCACTGCCTCTCTAGGATGTTCCAGCTGTATTATAATTAAGACTTCAATTTTTGAAATTTGCTTAACATACAAAAATGAAAAACAATCAGGCAAAAAGTTCTGTGAATGTATTACAAGTGGAACACCAGTGGATTCTCCAGCCCAGAAGAGAAGCAGAGGAGAGTTTGATTAACATGACTCATTATATTTATTCACATTCTGCCTTCTCCAATTACCTTTTAATTGATGCACTGAGTACATAAACAGAAAACTAAAAATTAACGTTATCCGTGTAGACTAAGAGGGGTTTATTTTAACCTTGATGAGAGCTCTACAAAACTCTATAGCACAGGCCAAAAACTAAAAGTTGAACACACACACACACATTTAATTAATGTTATTGTAATTAGATACTCCAGCATAAAAGGTAGTTAAATTTGGATAGAATTTGGAGAGAAAGAATTTCCCAACTGATGGCATTAAGATACAATCTCCTACAAACCAGCATATTTTAAATTATTTTTGCTACATGCACTCTAAAAATAGAAAGTCATAAGAAAACAGGAAAGATAAAAGAAAGTGAAAATAAAATGAGAAAGATGTGTCTGTTGTCTGATGACATTTGGGGAATCAGAAATAAAATCCCTTTGGTTCTAGAGGAATTATCCCAAAATAACATACTGGGAAATTGGAATTATCCTAGCAGAACTAAAAATAACCACATACATATTTGAAAATACCCCTTTTATGTTAAAAAAAAGATTAAAAAATCAGATGAAGCACCTCTGGGTAACTCTTGTAAAGTCCCAAGTACTCCAAGCAGCAACTCCACCAAAACTAAGCAGTTATTCCTATAGTGACTTTGAAGTAATTCCATTTATTTTCAGTGCTAACTCTACTTGAGTCATGCTGAGTATAAACTGACCACTTCCAGGGGTTTTCCTTCCTGCTCTCATCAGCACTGAGCACTCTGAAAGTGTTGATACTTTTTTTAAAATGTCAGACTTCGAAGATAAAATATCCAAAAGTTTTGTTTCCAAGAATTGACCTCCACACTACTTCTACAGCAGGAAATTCTTCCTGTCCAGACAGCAAAAACTGTTTGGAAATGGGAAACTTTCCAGAAAAACTGTGATTATTCAATAGTGACTTACTTCTACATTTTGGAGTCATATTCCTCGGCCCTAAACAAGGGCTGAAAAACATCACCAGTGAGAAACTTCCAGATTTTTCTCACCTTTTGGCTCTTCCCACCTCTCTCCCTGAACCGAAACCACTGCCCCAAAAATCTATAAAATGTATGGTATGTCCCCAATCTGGAATTTCTAAGTTTTACCATCTTCCATCACAGATGAGATTTGAAGATCACCATGTTCTTTGTTCCAGCAGAACATGTGCCAGCATTTAGCAATTAACCAGCTCTTCAGCAAAATCTGCAACTGGAGGCTTTTTTTATCCTAAGTACACCTCTTCTTTCCCCCTCTTAGACAGCCATTTGTCACAGCGGGCTTTTCACATCCCAACATCCATAAAGCCAATATTCCTCTCCTTTTTTTTTTTTTTTTAAATAAAGAAACTGTCACCAAAAAACCACAACATTTCCATTATCAGCCTCTATTCAAAATACGTGGGCAGCAATATCATGTTTTATGTCACTCTTTGTAAGTGCCTTGAAGATCATATTTTTAAATCTCTCTGCAATACATCAGTGTCAGAGAAACTCGGGATGTTTGGATGAGTGACATTTCCAGAGGATCAGCAAACTATCTGCCACAGGAGGCAGTGATACCCAAACTCCTAACCCAAAACATCAGAGGGGGATATAAATATTTCTTAGTGAGGCTACAGAGAACTGCTGTCTTGAAAAATCATATTCACATTTTGTGGAAAATAGGGACATTTTCCAGGAAGCAAATTATGACAGGTAAAACAATGGCTGGAGCCATTAATAGCTCAGAATCACCTGGTTTTCTCACTGTGGTGCATAACACACCAGAGGAATGAAGAGCCAGAAATCCACCTAAGAAATAAATCCAAGATCCTAATGAAGAGCCAGGAATGCTCCTTCTTCCCTCCTTGTCAGAGGGAAACACAGACAAAGCAAGAAAGAGATTCCTTTGTGAGGTATCTTGGGATTCCTTGGCGAGAGGGAAATGTCCTGGCAAAAGCTCTGCCTTAAAGTGGTTATTTATCCCACCTGCAAGCTCCAGTTTAAAGAATTTAAGTGCAACAGCAATTATCCCAGATTATATGGGATGAGATAATAAAGGAGCACCTAGACATGGATGCTGGCCAGCAGGGCTGCAGGAGCATCCCCTGAAGGCCGTGATGACCAGAGGACTCCATCTGCAAAGTTGTTTTCAACAAACCAGAGCTGAGGACTGCAACAGAGGGACCGAGGTGGGGATTTGAGGGGATCTCCAGAGGGTTTGGCAGGTCAGTGGGAAAGGTAAGTGCAGAACACAGAGTGCAAGCAGCAGCTTCTGCAGGGAGCTGTTCCTTTACAAAGACAGCAAACGTGTTTGTTCGTCCAAGGGTTTTCTTTTTTCCAGAGGGGGGATTCTTACACGTTGTGCTCCGTGGTGGGAAGAGCCATCCAGTGAGTCACCTGCCTCGGGATCTGGGGATTGCCTTCCCTGCCCGGAAGGAGACAGGAACATTGTGCTGAAATGGCTCCCTGCAAGCCCCTGATGTGTTATGTTCCTCCCTCACAGATTTTTACAGAAGAGAAACTCTGGCCCTATTATTGTCAGATAATTTTCTTTTTATTTTAAAAATCTGACTATCAAGCTACGTGTTGAATTAAATGAAATTAGAAATTATCTAAATAATGTCATGAAAAATTCGTAGGAATTTTGCCACTACAGCTTCAAACAGATCAGATTTTTTAAAATCAACATATTCTCTTATGTTCTCTCAACAGGAATTTTCCTGTTTGTAACCTGGATAATACTACTCATATTTTGATACATAATTTTTACTTTTATTTCTCTTTTGCACAGCTTCTTTCAAGACTCAAGAAGAGGTTAATGAGCTTTCTCATCAAAAACATGATAGGAATCAAACTGAGAATTACTGGTAAGCTAAGATTTTTTTTCTCACTGCAGGCATTTAAGCCCAAATACTGAAAAGTTCTCCATAAAATGAACTTCAAATTTGACTTTACATCTCACTAAGAAGCACTTTCCATCTCTCTGTCCATTTTTCTGTAAGTAACATTATAATTGGAAGACTTCTTCTCCCCATTTCTGTACTTTTCTAATATTTCAGATATCATGGGCTATGGAGTATTCTCTGAAAAGAGACCAAGGGCCCATGAGTTTTCCTCTGACTCAAGACCCTCTGCTCCTTATGTTTACAAGCATCAGAAACCAGAGTATGAGAAATGCATTAACCAAGGGAAAATGGTGAGTACCTTGTTTATCTTGTATTTTAAGCAGAGAGAAATGAGATATTGCTATATCATTCACTAAAACCCCTTAAACCATAGAAACTGAGGTTCAGCTCTGGAATTTACCATATTGCAAAACAAGTTAAATGTGTGCAAGTGGGAAATCTGTCAGGGAAGACAAGACAAAATGATGCAATTATTCCAACTCAGAGCTGATATGCTCCAAGGTATATGTTTTCCCACAATTGCTGTAAATATGAATATTTTAGAGGTTAATATGAAGATCAAATGTGGAATGCATTTTCTGAAAAGATTAATATCTTTTCATTAAAAATGAGAGTGCACTGTTGGTTCAAAATTTGCATTTAGATCGAGTAGGTAATAAGTATATTGACTGCTTAAGACACCTATCTCCAAAATGGAAAAAATTAATAAAAAGGGTGGTGTCCATATGCAGAAGTGGACAAGATTTTTCTATCTTCCACCGCTAACCCCTCAGAGTAGTTCAGCCCTTTTAACACGATTTGCTCGTCACACAGAGCTGGTTCATGCTGTACACATCATTTCTGCCCCTGCTCCACGCCAGCAGCGTGCTGCTGAATATGTATCAGTGGGCTGCTGCTGACTTGAAAAATTGCCCCCAGTGTACAGCCATCCATCACCCGCAGCCAGCAGCGGCACTCGCTGGGTGCTCTGCGCTGCTTTTTGCTGTGGCTGCGGTACCTTTGGTTAAGAGGGAGGTTCAGCCGACTGCTGCAGAGCCACAAAATAGGGCTGGGACCTGCGGACATCATCCAGTCCAACCCCCTGCCAAGGCAGGAATGTTGTTCCATTCAACAAGGAATGTGTCCAGGTGGGGGGGGATGTCTCCAGAGGAGACTCCACACCCTCCCTGGGCAGCCGTTCCGGTGCTCTGCTCCCTCCAGGGAAAGCTCTTCCTCACATTGAGGTGGAACTTGTTGTGCTTTAGTTTCTGGCCATTGCTCCTTGTCCTGCAGATGAACACCGCCAAAAAGAGTCTGGGACCATTCTCTTGGCACCCACCCTGGAAATATTTGTAAGGATTGATGGGATCCCCTCTCAGCCTTCCCTTCTCCAGACTGACCAGGTCCAGCTCCCGCAGCCTCTCCTCATCAGGGAGATGCTCCAGGCCCCAAATCATCTTTGTTATTGTGAGCAGTTCACATAAACATGATCACAGCAGGCTGATGTAACTCCAGATTTCCCAGAATTTATGGCAAAAGGCTTTCAGCTCCATTTTCCCAAGTCATAAAGAGAGGAAAAAATAAATGTGCTTCAAACACGGCAGATTGATGCACCAAGATCGCTTCAAATGGTCACAGAACACAGCAGCTGCTTCCTGAGCTTGTGGCAGCACCCCAGTGTCAGCCCCACGGCAGAACACACATTTCACTCACCTCAGCCTAGCCCTGGGTCTCTCACACCCACAGAACACTCAAACTAGTTTTCTTGAAGTGTTTTAGAACACTTGTGGCAGCACTCAGATCAGCGTGCAGCAGATAGTTCAAACCATTTGTTAACTTTAACTCAAATTAAGCACAGCAGTTCCTATCAAAGCCAAAGCAGGTTACTTCTCAAACTGTGAGAAGTAAATATTTCACTTAAGCAACTGCAGTGACAGCTTTCTTTTAGTACTTTAGTCATAAAATTTATTCAAATCACAGTTACTTTCCTGTAGAGCAGAGGGGTCTGTAACACTGGCAAAACAGCATCGTGGGCAAGCAGAAAACCCAATTCCTGACCCATAAAGGAAATTTCAGAGTTGATTCTACAAGACCACGAGTGTTTTCTTCACTTATGCACATGAGGAGCATTATTTTTCTCTCACTGCAGGGAAGTGTCACTTTGTACTGGAGTCTCCATCCCTGAAATTTAGGACATTTCCTCAAGGTTTCTTTCCAACTTCTTTCCCTCCCCCTGTTTCTTCTTGCTTTTTTACTCTCTTTCCCTGTTGTGCTCTATTTCGTGTCATTTAGACCATATACTTTGATGGAGGGCATCCTTCTCCTCTGAATTTATGAATCAAAATGTATTCTCCGACGGATACCTGGAGGTATAATTTGCCCCCTAGCACTCTTCAATCTTTATTACTGACACATTCAAGGATGCCTAACTCTCACAAGAAAAAAAAAAGAAACAACCCACATTAATCTTCAAAAATGTGTCCTTACCTGCCTTCTGAAAATGAAAATGGATGTTTTTTGAGAAATTACCTGAGTTTTGCTTTAAACCCCCAGGATCATGCACTTTTGGAAACAATTTTGAATCTAAAAAATTTATAAAATAAAGATCTGCTGGCGTATAAACACAAATCCCGCACGGTGCTGTTTGCTTGGAGGCAGGAAGCATTCCCTCAGCATCCTGCTGGATGGAACCCGGCGGGTTCCTGCACACCCCTTTTTGTGCACACAGCACAGAGGGACTTTTTGTAGGCAATACTGCATCACGGAAATAGCTCCAAAGCAACTCCATCACCCATCCCTCACCCATCAAACACCCAGGCAATTCCTAACAGGGAACATCCCCATCTCCAAACTCCCCATTTAGCAACAGACTTAATAAATGGGAGTCACAGAAAAAGAAATTTTGAAGAATTTTAGGACTTTAAAAAAAATTCTCTTCACTTTGATCTGATCCTGCATAGCTAAGATGCACAGTTGGATTTGACTGGAAAAAAGTTAATTCTTTCCTTTATTCTTTAAAATTTGTTTTGTTTGAGAAGTGTCTACTTAGAAATAACTTCTTTTCCCTATAACACTTTAGAAATAAAAATATCCTTTCATTTTCATCTTTTAAAATTATCAACATAGGTGTTTACTAATGCAAAATAAGAATCTCCCACCTAAATAACTGGATTTAAAAACTGAGCTCTCTAGGTGCCCAAACTTTATTTTGCTTTGTTGTAAATATCTGTATTTTGATTCTTTGCTCTGAATTTCTAGGCTATGCCATAGCTCCTTTTCTGAACATGCTGAAGCATGGAGAAACAATATGGACTATCCAGTATGTGCAAAACCTGCCAGATGTTTTCTATCTGCACATCTCAGTGTCTCCCACTAGACAAAACCTCCAATCTCCTGTTCCCTCTGATGCACAAACATGAAATAAATCATACTTAAAATGAAAAAAAAAAAAACTCCAAAAGCATCCCACAAACAATTTATATTCTGCTACTTTGTCTTAAATGCAGTGGAGAGTTTCTCAAAAGCATCTAGGACCAAGCAGCAGTAAATCTTACAGAGTTGGAAAACAGGAATAATTTTAATCAGTGTTTTAAGATGCTTTGGAAGAGTTCATTCATATAAACCTCTGGTGCATATACACATTAGTAATGAAAAACAGTTTTCTCCATGTCCATCCTAGAGAAATTTTTACTTTAATTCAGCTTCTTAATTGGTGTCTAGGGCTACTACAGCTTTAAAGAGCACACCTACAATCACAGGCAGTTGACCCAATTAAAGGTTTAAGTAAAACTTAGGAGAAGCTGCTGGTTTGCACTGGAAATCCTGAATGATCAGATTCACCAGGACCAGCTTTTGCAGTATCTGGACTGTGGAATTCCCCAGTACAATCTCCCTTTCCTCCCACCCCATGTACAAAGAATGTGTGCACCTTCATGAGCTACACCTGCAAAAGCTGCTGACTCCAATCTCAGTCCTCAAACAGGATCAGCTGGGCTGCTCACCATGCATTCTCTTTCCCATGCAGTGGAAAACATGATGGAAAGGTTTGCTGCTTCCTGTGTGTGTCTACTACAGCACATTGTCCACTGAGATGCCAAGAAAAGCAAGATAAGAACTGCTGAGATATAAACATTCCTGTCTCCTGCTCACAAATTCTCCTTCATGAGGATTTTGTCCTCTATCCCCAGCTGTGTTTTCTGGTGTTTCACACCTTCTAGCAAGGCTTTCAGGGGAAAGAACACTTCTTCCTCCCGCGTTTCTACAACACATTTCATGCAAGATTGTGACAAGGAGCCAAAACATTTAAGATTTACACAGATTCCCAATAATAAGGCATTAATATCAGCTGCTATCCTGCAGAGGAATGGCACAGGGTACTCCCTCCAGCCCTGCACCTTTCCAGAATGCCACTTATTCAAGCCTGGTGATGTGTAGACACCTTATTCCCCAAGCAGGAATTCAATCAGACGTTTCTTCCTCTTAAACCTCTCAGACATTTCCTCCTCTACGTTTTACTCCCCTCTGTCCCCACCTCAGACAGACAATATTTTACAATAATTCAATTTCATGAGCTACACAGAAATACATAAGAGTTATTTATACAACGAGATTAAGTTGGTAGCCAGATTTTTTTTTTCAGAATAAAATCATTAGGCCGCTTGTCTCTAAAAGCTGCAGTTATGGTTAAAAATAGACGTTGTACATCTTTGATCATGAACGGCAACTCCACAGATCTGAAAAAGGAGGCCTGACCACCAGTTTCTACTCAAGACATATAAACAGGAAGGGGGAGAAGAGGCTGAACCCACAAAGATGACAGACAGCACAGAGAATCTTGTGAAAAAATAGAACACATCCTTTTCCCCAAGGCTTTCCGCTGACAAAACAAAGTGAGACTGGATTGTAACTGCAGATAATCCTCAGTATTAGTGTTAAAATTGTACACTTCTACACTTGGCTTGTATACCACTCAGGTTTGGAACAACAGCAACAAAAACTACTCTGGACTTTCAACAAGACCACAGCTTGTCCTGTCACCTTCAAAGTAAAGGTATGGAATGATTATTACTAAAAATCATGAGGCATTCAGATCCTGCTTTCAGGATACACCACCCAGCCATAACATCCATTCGACTGAGGGCAGGTTTCTTGCATGGAGACAGCATCATTATTTCATGAATCACCAGTGACCTTTGGAAGGCACTGGGAAAAGCAGCCATGTTCATTCCCTTCCATTGATTTTCTAATTTTGAGGAAATTGGTTTAATCTGGGGAATGGTTATCTATGAGGAATAAAAACACCTAAGACTGTCTTTAGAAAATAGTAAAAAGATTTTGAACTGAAACAATGAATTTAGAAGTGAAACTTGAGAGGAGAAAAGGTAGTGATTGTATAAACCTTAACCTGGGCACCATTCTGCGGCCAGCCACCCAAACATGAAAACATTAGAATCTCTCTGAATTTAAAAACACAGAACTACAGGCCCAGACCTTTGTTTTATCCTTAGTTATACTGCACAGTGTGTCTGGAATCTGTGCCTGGTTTACCCATGAAATGTTTGTTGTTGGAAAAGCCTGTAGAAAAACCTAGAAAGGGAAGTGTATGGGCAGCATATTCATCTGGTTAAAATGAAAAATAATGTGCTGAATACTGAGAACATTGGACAGTCCTGAATCTAACCAGCTTAGAAGACAAGCTCAGTGACCCAGCACACGCCTGAAACATCCTGCAAGAAAAGAATTTGGATGTCTCCAGGAATCTAAGAGCACCCAGGGCTACTTCATCAAAGGAAATGGTGATTTATAGAGTAACTCTTTTTGGCGCCAAGATCTTATACATTCAGGTATCTAAACCTTTGGATGAACAGATTGGCTCTACTTTATTATCTTCTGAACAGGAAATGATCATACCTAAGCTTTCTTCGCTATCAGTTTATGCTCTCATAATGTTAATGGTCTATAAGCATAGATTTTGGCACTATGGTAATTCACCTTAAAGCCACCTGAAGATTACCTGTTCCTTTCCTACCCCTTTTTTTTTGGCTATGGGGTACCAAGTTAATTAGTTCATTAAATCCACTCATAAAAATACTCTAGGAAAGGATAGAGAGCAATAAACCAATAACCTCAGAGTAAGGTATATGCACAATTAGCTTTGGGTGTCAATTAGTAACTCTAAATTGAATTCCACTTAATCCTGAGATCTCTCTCACCACCCAACACAAAATGTTTTGTGCAGGAATTATGAACTACTAAATTTGTAAACACTGATCAGAGCTTAGAACTTCTTAGGTCCAAGTAAACAATAAACAAAACTCTTAAAAGACTCCTCTAAACTGAGCCAAATCCCCACACAACAACACTCAGAACCTCATCTCACACCCCAGAAAAAGGTTAGGGGCACAACCACTAAAATGTGAGATTGGAGACAGGAAAGTGCTGACTTACCTCCCGGTCCAGCAGCGCAGGGGACACCACTGTGACAATATCTCCCTTCTCTGGGTCGATGTAGAACATGTTTGGGGAGGGTTTGGTGGGGGTCTGTTTGAGGATGTTGTAGCGCAGGAGGGCGTTGTCCGTGCTGGCGTCGTCGGCATCAAACGCTGCCATGCGCATCACGGTGGTTCCTGGGGAAAGGGGCACACACAGCAGGCACTGAGCAAAAACCTCCCAAACTGGGCTCTCTCTGCCTGGGACAAACTCCCTCTGCCTCTAGAGGGATCCATATTAACTGCATTTCACTAAATGAACTACAGGTGTATCACTGTCACTTTAGACTCTGCAGGCAGAAAGTCCACAGATGGCTACAATGGAAACAACAATACCGAAATAACAGGAAGGTGTCTATTTGCACTCTAAAGTATTGCAGTTCAAAAATTTATTGGATGTCATTTCTGTCAATAAGAAATTTTGTAATTATTAAAGCCTACAGTATTCTAGTTTCAATTTGCACAAATTTATGAGCTTATTTTCTCAACCTCAATAAGCCCCCCCATCTCTCTTGCCCCACTGTCCTTCCAGTGATGAGGGTTTCTCTGGCAGGAAATTCCCTGAGCACACAGTTCTGCTGCAGAGTGCAATAAGGGAAATGCTGTTGCCTGCACAGATTCCTAAATGCTGTGCAGGGGAAAAACCTCACTCTGCTTCTATATCTCAGTTAATAGAGAGAGGACTGAGCTGCTGCCAGTCCTGTGCTTAGCAAGGGGAGCACATCCTGCATCCCTGGATCAAGGCTTTTCCTCTTCCCCAGACAGGCAGCCCAGAGGCTGACACAGCCTGAAAATTCTGTCATGGCATTTTATCAGCTTTGTACAGTACATTGAGAAACAAAAAAAGGATATAGTGAAACACCTGGGCTGAACTGTGAGATCCTCAGCCCTAGACCAAAATGATTTCTTCATCAGTTAATTTATAATTATAAATGTAAGCATTAGTTTGAAAAGCAATCTAGCTAAATAATGTATGGACACAGCAAGATTAAATATTTCTGGTAATATTGAGCTGAAGACAGAATGAGATTCTACCAAATAACAAAAAAGTCACGATCAACCAAGAAATTCATTTCTATGGTGAATCAAAGTTAAGTAACAGATTATTGCAAGATATTAGCAAACATTATAAAATAAGGAATCTAGGAAGGGATCCAGTCTTTGGGCTAAAAATCCCAACTGAAGCAATTTATCAGATTCCATGATCTACAAAATTTCCATTGAAGTGACTTCGCACTGGCACCATTATTTCATGTGCGAATCACAGTGTCAGAGTCATAATTCTCTGTTAGAGAAAAATTCCTCTGTGGGAACTAACCCTTTCTTGTCCCCACAGACTGGGACAGTATTATTTTAAACTATCATGATTAACAGATTTTAAATACAGCATTTTCTTTTCTTAATAGATCTTTAAGACCATATGATCTGTTTTCAGTATTCACAGAGACTTCTGTGGCAGAATGACTGCAAGAGGTTAAAATCTTCTGATAAAGACAAGGCCTAAGACATTAGGCCTGTTATTATTTCTGTTATTGAGGCAAGCACCTCAATAACAGAAATATGTAGCATTCATGCACAATGAGTTTATTTTCTTTCTGAAGGTCTTGGATTCAAAAAATCAAATAAAAATGAAATATTGCAGTAAAATCGAAAACAAACCCAGTCTCATTTATAGGCTGATGTAACAACTGTCTGTTCACTGCTAAACAAACTCAGCTGGCTTGTTTAGATACATATCTTCTTTTTTTTTTCCCCTTTTGTTGTACTTCCCAGAGTACAAAGTGTTGCCTCTTCTTGTTGTGACCTTGAATATAAGCTCTCAGAGGTTTTGTTTCATTGCTACTTCAGGCAGTTACCCCCTTGAGAAGAATAACAGAGATCTGACAGCATGTTGGTTTTATTCACCAGTGATTAAAGGTCAGGCAGCTCAAAGAGAAGCTTACCACTGGATACCATGCCATGTTTTCCAGTGTTACAAGATGATCCCAGCCCTGATATTTTCACCTACTTTGTGATTCAGAAGAAAAGAGGGAAAAGAACTGCTTTCTTTTTTGAAGAATGAAGATTCACCCTCTTTTCACAAATACAGCATGATCTGCTGTTTTTAGGAATTTATCACAGTTTTGAGATTTTTTTTATATTAATGTTAGATAACGTGTTTCACAAGGGTCTCCTAATCACAAGGTTTCAGCAAAATAAATAAGGACTAAGGCAAATCTTCAAGGGATCTTAAAGAGTGCCCAAGTTCATGTGAAATAAAATGGGTTTCAGTATACAATGGTTTCCTGAAGAGTGCACTTTAATAAGATGCCATACTCAAGTACAGTAGACAACATTTTGAGTGAATACACAGTTGTTATTATTATTAATCTATTAGATGAGTTGATGCTCAGCAGAGATTTAGAAACTTATTACAATATATATTCAAGCAGAAATCCTATTTATACAGTTGTCCTACTGAAATATTTCTGATGATAAGACAGTGGAAGGCACATATAAATTTTAAGATCTGATGTAAATCCCCTAATCTCTCGTTACTCTGGCACAGAACTGGTTTAACACAATGGCTGAATCTGATTCTGATTTGCCAGCTGCAGTTCTTTAACCTTTCAACTCACTAGACATTATCTTGTTCCCTGCAATCATTCCTTTGGTGCATACAGATAAGAATTCCAGCAACTCAGATGAGCAGAATTTTACATTCATTTTGCATAAAGATGCCAGCTCCAGGAGGAAAGCTGGAGAGAATTAGATCCATCTTTTTTCTATGCTTCCTCTCTCAAAAGTTTTGAGGATTTGATTTCTGGCTACCATCAAAGTGGCATTTAAATTTAATTTTAAAGTTATTCTATTCTCACAAGTTCTCATTAGGTGTAAAAACGCACATAAAATGTGGGGCTGTCTTTAGATGTTGTTATGTATTAGTGCAGGTTGTGGCTGGTTTTTTGGTTGGGAACCCTTACAGAAAACTACACCCCTATGTGCTTCATATTTGTGGCTGATGCCTCAAAAATCACAAGAGATTTAATCCAGCAGCTAAAATATACACCTGGAACCCTTTGAAGAACTCCAGAGCTACATTTCCAGGGAAGACATTCCCTATCCTAATTGAGGCGTCCAGAGAGAGAACACAACTAACTGGGATTGGACCACCACAAAATAAAATACTTATATAGAGATCTTCTTCTTAAAAATACAGCGACCCAAATGAATGTTTTGAAAGGCTCTGCACCATGCATCCAGTCCAAAAGAGCTTCATTCAAGATGCACACTTCTTCAGTATTTCTCCTTCATCATAAACTTTTATTCTTCATAAAAGATTCATTTCCCCAGGCCCATAAACTGACTGCATCTAATTCAGTGTCATTTTACAAATACTTCCATTCCTGGCATCAATCAAATGCAGCTGGCTTTCAAACCACAAAACAACAGCTTGCTACATTATCATGTTAAACAATATATATTAACTTATCAGGCTGGGGAAGGAATGTCTGCAAAATCAGCAACTTCTTCATTGTGCTGATGACGCACAGACATCCATGGAGGAAACTCTCCCAGGAAAGGTGCAGTTGGTTCTTGGTGTGCCTCAATATTCAGGGTTTATTTGTCAATATTTATTTATTTATTTCTGGGCAGAATCACTCAGAATTCCCAGGATCAGTCAGAACCTCCCAGAACCTCCCAGATTTCCTCGTTGGTCGCACACAGATCCCACTCCCAGGCCATTGCTCCAGAGGCTGCAGCTATCAACGTGTTGCTTGTTTGAAAATATTGGCAAAATCTCCCCTTAGGCACCAAGAAGTAAAACATAACACATGCACAGTTTTGGAGTGCTTGGAACAGATGGTTTCTTGGGAAAAGCTCTTTGGCATTTTGTTAATAACCTCTTAATAACCTTTCTTTCTCACTCTTTTTTAATTTTTTTTCCTTTTCTCTTTTTTTCTGTCAAGATGCCAAGAGAACATTACTTCTAAACTTTTATTTTTTTATTATATGCAGCTGCTGGGTTTAAAGGAAGGGCTGGACAGGAGTGGAAGTGAGGCTTATCTCTAGCCTGATGAAATGTGAACAAATGTCTCAAGCCTACAGCCTTAAGACTGAATTTGAAGACCAACAATAAAATACTAACCAGGTTAAGGACTGAGAAGTTTAACTTCATGAGCTACAGAGCTCAAAAACTTCACAATGGAGTTTTCTCACGTGATTTTTGCTCTTTCTGTGGTTCTCCACTGTGTGTTCAGTACATTAAATGTTTTCTGCATGTGTTACAGAAAGGGAAGGGTCTGTTCTCTTAATTAACATGACTGCACTGAAGGGTTGTGTTTCTACCTGCTCCATAACTTTAGCTGTGTCTCTGTACATGCTAACAATCAGTTGCACAAGGGTATATTTTTCAAAAGTACAGACATTTCAACCCAAGAAGGAGAACAAAGAATGAAAAATGGTATAAAGAAGGAAGAAATCAAGAGGGTTACCCATATCTCCAGAGCCCCACTTTCAGAAACTGGAGCAAATGAGGAAGCCCTCCTGACTATATTCTCGTCATAACTAATTATGTTTGATTGTCATTTTGTACTTTAAGACAAAAAGTCCCAGGGGAGCAAAACAAATATAAGAAGAAAGGTCTGTTATGGTTCCAGTCAAGGGCATTTGAATTGCAGTTATGTGTGTTATTGAAAACTTGAAGGCATTGCTCAATGAAGACATTTAGTAAGAATTATTGAGTTCAGGCTTTGAGCATGTCTTATATTTGTACAGGGCAACAATTTTCTACCCTGTAAGACTTCTCCACGTTCTCCATTTAGATGTCTGGCAGGTTGTTTCTAAACTCTAGATTAGCTGGCATCACTGAGCAGTACTCGGGGAATGCCACTGCATTGCAGTCAGCAGGTCTGGAGAGGTGAACTGGGGAACTGTGGAATGAATAACAAACATCTCCTGGTACACAAAAGAAACTTCGGTAATATTAAATAGAAATGAAGAACTGTCAAGAATTGTTATTATCTATAGAGAGCTAATGCAGTCAGAAGCATATAAATTGAGTAAGAAATAATGGGACATTCCCAGCTGAATGTTATGACAGAACAGAGAAGATGTATGGGCAGGTCAACCTTTTGCAGTACTAGTATTTAACCTTTTTTCCCATGAGCAGCACAGTTGTTTTGGCAGAATGAATTATTCACTCCTGGGATGTTTGGAACATGACTGATACACAGTCCTGTCCCCAGCCATGCTGCAGCCACTGTCACATTGTGAGAACAACGTGAAGAGCTTTCAGGTATTCTCTGCTCCAGGCCAGATATTGATATATGAAATGTCAGTAAGGGAATTTGCATCAGCTAGAGTTATGTGACATGGATCTTACTTTGGTGTGTTGTATTTTGTCTACAGTGCTGGGGATGTTTCCCTCTTTAGGGTAAAACTGTGTGGTGAAAACATGGAAAGTTCTCAGCCCCACCAAGGATTCCCAAATTGTGTTTATTGCCTGTACACACCAGATTATGACATTCTATGGTAGCATATTCATACTGAAATTTATGCTCTATTTTGTGCAGATACAAGAAACTGTGGAGAATGTCATTTATCCTTTCGGAACACTAAGATCTCCTTCACAGATTTTGTGTTGTACAAAACTGATGATCCCCCAGTAAGATAACTTACATTTTAGACCCTGTGCCTCTTCCCACACATAAAGAAAGAAAAAGATTTTTAAAAATGCATGAAGACTTTAATCTTACAGACTACAGATAGCATGAAACAGGTATTTGCATGAGGGGTAAAATCAGTGAAGTCTAATTTCCTATCTGGTGTTGTCCAAAAGCTCATTCCCTGAATGGATATGATGACTTTTAGAGGAATCACAAAAACACGTCTACTACAGCTCTGCCCTCCCATCAACAGTTCCTCCAGTTCTACTCAACATTGCTGTTCCCCCTTCAGAAAACAACCCTTCCTTGCTCAGATAAGGGGAATCCTTCACACTTGTTCATTTACAGCCTCTCCAGATGGATTAGGAATTGCCAGTTTAGTAAAAGAGGATTTAAGATAATGGAGATGCAGCTGAAAAAAACAATATCCTTCCTCCAGATATGAACAGGCTGCAGGTTTAAGCAAATCACCAAAGATTTTTTCTTAACCAGGATTCTTCCTAGGTAAAAACGTCATACTCTCGTGCCTGTTTCCCTTTTGACCAGTGAAGTTTATTAAAAAAAGGCACGAATTACTTCTTGGATCATGACCATGAGCTATAAAACATCCCACTGTTCCAATATTCTAAGTGCCAATTCATAACATAATCTTATATGTCAGATCACATAATTCATAAAGCAATATAACACATTCTCTTGAAGTAAATGGTTTAATGTAAATGATGATATGCATTGAACATGTCGCAGCAGGTGAACATGACAGAGCAGTGATTTATGAGTGAAAGAATATCTATTCAACACACAAAGAGCAAGATTCAGCCCCAGGCATACTCAGGAAACACAAAGGGCCCGCATTCTCTCTGGAGTTTGACTAGCACTAGAAATCAATCAGAAAAATCACAGCAAATAGAGACTAAATGAGACATTTAAGCATCATTTAAGTCAATCCTGTGAAAACAAGGCAGGACCATTCTCAACAAGCTACACAAGCATATTGGCTTCCTTGCTGAAAAGCTGACATGGAGAAATTTCCAGAATCTCCGTGTAACTTGTGTAACCACAAGTGCCTTTGGCCAACACTGCAGAAAGGCAGCCCCAATCCCAAGAGGAGTTTGGTCAATGCCAGCTGAACTCCAGGCCACCACTGCACCGGGGAAAGTGGAGAGTGCTGAGCTCTTCCCTCCCCTTTTATAAAACTATCAGAGGTAAAAAGCCCAAAACTCGACACCTCCTGCCTGAAGTGGAGGCTCAGTCACTGAGCCCTTCGATCTCAACTGCCTGGGAGCTGAAACATTTTGTCAGAGATGCTTACAACTCACAGGATGCACTGTGCTGTTTTCCCAGTCCCATGTAAAATTGGAATTGCCTGCAATCATTCAAATTTGATTTCAGGCATATACAAGCTCTTTAAATGCAGATGCAAACTTTATAGTCAAGGGCAAGCAGAGAGCTTACTAAAAATATATATTCTGCACTTATCTCTATTTTATAATCCAAATGTTTTCTTTTAGCTTTTCTTTACATTTTCCTTAATAATTTCCCATTCTTTACCCTTCCCTGTTTATCTGGGTGGTATAGTTCTGGCCAGAGCAATGCACATTGCGAATAGACAGCAATTTTTGAAGTAATACAAATAAATAAAGCCTGATGTAAATTCATATCCAGAAATACCCATGAGAAATTACACCTTGAATGTGGTAAAAAGCTTCCCCTGAACTTCATGACAGAAAATAAACCAGGCAAAATTAGGTGAATCATTTAATTTTCTCCCCCAAAAAAGGAGCTAATATCCAGTTTCCCCCAGACTCTAAGCAGGGTGGCATTCTTAATCAAGATAAATGAAGAAAAGAAAATAGAGGTTTCAGAGACTCCAGTTAGGTTAGTAAAAAAGGAGTGACAATTATTTGCATTCTGAACAACTGGGAGAGAACTGGCCATCTTTCACTTCAAAGCCACTTTCACCTTGTCTCCATCCAGGCTAGTTAAGCAGAATTAGAATGCTGAGTATTTACAGGAATGGCAACAAAACCAAGAACAGACTCTTCTCTTAGCCCTTATTAAAGAAAACACTGCTGATCACTGGGAACCCAGTTCACATCCATCAAGCCAGGAAAGACTCTGAATTTGGAGACCAAACAGCATTTCCCAGTTCTTGGAAAACAGCCCAGGTATATCTTATCACACAACCCTTTCACAGCAGCAGTGTCCTTTGGAAAGGAAACTTGGGGCACGGGTAGGGAGGGAACAGCAGTGTGTTTTAAATCAGGAGTATATTAAAATCTAATAATGTTTGATAATGAAAATGGAAAAAAATATTTTTCCTTTCATTCCAACAACAAATTATTCCAAATTGAAAAAAAACTCAAAACAGTGTAATGTATGGACACTAAGTGACTATTTTTAAAAAACACTAAAAATTGCAGTCAGTGAGAACTGGATAATAAGAAGCCCAGGCTACACTCTCTGTGTGTACATTCTGCATTAGGTCTTGTTCTAGAATGACAAAATTGAGAGATTTCTCTAAGAAGAGAACACTTTCACAGATTTCAATAATCTTTTGATTAGGGCCACACTCACAGATGGAAGATCTCATTCCATAAATTACCTACTTTTGTAAAGGAATTGACTGACTTCTTACAAATATAAGAAAGGCATCAATTACACTGCCCTGTCTCAGTGGGCTTTAATCAAAAACACGTCATTGCTTCACAGAAATCACTTTGCACTACTCTATGTCCAAGTAAGGTACCCTGGCATCCTTCCTGATTAAAAGGTAATAATATTATGTTTTAAAAAGATCTCTTAGTGCAAGGCCAATCTTCCCTGATTGGAAATGCTTTTGGAGACAGTGGGCCAGAATTTCTGTTGACCTAATTCAGCCCAGCACTACTAAAGCAAAGATTTATCTGAGGTGAGGCTGTGGAATACAGGGTTGACCTTGAAGGTCTGTATTAGGTATACACAGTATTACTCTGCATTATTCCCTTTTTACCTCCCTAATTTCTCACTTCGATATATGTGAAATGAAAGACAAAACAAAAGGATGATCTGTGCCTTTTTTTTTGGTTCTTCTTCTACATGAGACCATTTCCCTTCTTGCTTACACAAGTATCCAATTTTTCATATGGATGTAGAATTATGACTATACAGCACCACAGACTTCATCAGTTACTGCACCTTGGTAGTTCTCACCTCTACTCTTTGCCTGTTAACTAGTATGAACTGGCTGTGCTTTAATCTCAAATTACTAAGTGGAAATAGTATTGAAACACCCAGCCCTGTTACCCCTGAGTCTGTCACTGGGACTCTCAGTATCTACATCAACCCAAAATTAACCCATATCAGCTGAGGGTGCTTCAATATTGTAAAAGTAGTGCTAATGAAAGAAGACTCAGATGTCCTAATGAGGAGGCAAATCATCTCACATGGCTTCTATCTTCCTCTGCAGGAGCCAGAGCACACACTTAATTCTGATGTATTATTTCATCTTTGTATTGATTACATCGTCAAGTCACAGCCATTTGATCTATTAAACATCTGAGAGTTTTTATCCGAGGGATAAGTGTTCTCAGCATAACACAGGATCTTTTTAGGTGAGTTTTGTTTTTCTTTCCCCCCTTCTGCAGCTGAACTCCTGGACAAATTATTTGGTTGGTCTCATAATGTCTGCCCTGTTGAACTTATTTAAATTCATCCTGACTGATCAATATTTCATAATCGACTTCACTGCTGGACCCAATAAATAAACTGGGCAGCTGCTCCCTGTTCTTCATACAGAGAATTGCATTAAGTCCATTGCACTTTTCTGGATAAATCATATCACAGATGCAGTAATTCCTATTAAAACCACAAACAGAAGTGGAATATTTGATTTTAAGGTCTCAAAGTAAGCACAGAACAAATCCTTACAGATGATCATAAGGCGTGCCTTGGAAAGATATCCCTAAAAAGGATTCATTCTTCCCCCATGCATTCTCCTGAACCAAGTTCAACAGCTTCCCACTGTAAAGGAGTCCACAGGAGAAAGGATAAACATCCTCAGTTATCCTGGGAACCTGCACTTCAGATTGGTCAGCCTTTCAGTCAAGCTCATACAGCTCATTGCCTAAGAACAATCTGGAATAACAGAAGATGGAATTGTTTTCAGCCCTTTTCCCCATGCTGAAATTGAGATATCTGCATGCAGAAATCTTTGCAGCCCTTCTTCAAATGATCTTTTTGGTTAAATTATATTTTAAAGCCACTGATAGCTGAATTGAATAAATGATTCAGATGCTGCAAGAGTGTGCTCTGTGATTTTTAAACAGGCCTTTGAAACTATCTTGTATAAATCACAGGTTTCAAAACTATCCATATTTGTAACAAGAATATATTTCGGGGTATGTGATATATATTTTCAGTAGGGATTCTTTCTTGAATTAAGTCAATAATTAAATCACTTAGCTCAGCAAGTGTGATTAATTTCACTCAGTTACAACCATTTTAAGCTCAGATATCCAGTCTTTTAGGTTTTTTAATAGTCACTGGAGAGGGACTGGCAATTGTGGATGCAATTCATCCCATTCTAACATAAAAATTTGGGAAAGGTGAGATAAAGCATTTTTAGCAGTGGTTCATTCTGGATGAAATCTAACTCTGAGAAAACATCAAACTCCAGGGCACTTAAAAGATTTGTTCCACTCCTATTACTTCTGCCCATTACTACAGATGTGGAAAGTAGGGTTAGAATAAAATGATTCTCCTGTACTTTTGTCCTGCTACCACAGACTCCAGAACCCTTTCTCTCCCCACCTCATGATTGCTTAGGGCTGAAGGGATCCTTGTGTTGCACAACTTTACAGCCTCCACTGGCACCTGACCCCTGCTAAGCCCTGCAAGGATTAAAAGCAGGCCATGATATCCCTGGTTTTACTCCCTTAGAGTTGATGCATCTTGTTGGGAAGAGACCTTAAGCAACAAATCAAGTTATTTTAACTCTGTGTGTAATTGATTTAGTACTGAAAGGGCTACATTATGTCCCTGCAAAGAAAATATGAGCATGGAAAAGCTTCTGTACATCATAAACCATCTAAATATTGACTATGAAACTCCTTAAAGTAAAATTAATAATTAAGCACAGAACAGGCCATGATATATCACTGCCAGCAACTGGATATTTAGAGATCATAAAGATTTGTGGAGCTGTGTGCAAATATAGTGTCATTAAGTCACAGGCTTGCTCAAGTACATTTATACTTTATAAATGCACATATTCCTTCTCAGGCAAAAAGAAAACAAGCATCAGTCAGTGCCAAATCATCCTAAGAAAGGAGAAGCAGAAATAGATTTCAAATTTTCAGACTTCTACTTTTCCACAGAGTACTTTGCCACAGCCCTCAGCCTGAACACACTTAAAATTCAAGTTTCAGCTCAGGACTCCAGTGAAATCTTGTCTCTTGGGGAGAAGGTGGGTCTGGCCTGCGTAAGGGATGCCCTGGATGGAGCCACCACAGGTGAAGGTCCATTCCACCCATCCCCTTTCCCTGCCTGAAACAGATTGAAAGGCAAACAGGACTTGGGAGCAGACACAGGTGGTCCTGCCTTGGGGTCCCTGTTGACATTTGCCCTCACAATTTCCAGTGCTGAAAATGTCAATAGTAATAAACCACAAAGTTCAAAGGTAATCTGTAAACATCATTTATCAAATACATTCACAGAGCTTCCCCTCAGCCTCAGTTCTTTTATATTTTTGCGTGGAGCCCTGGTTCAAGCTGTATGGAAGAATGAAAATTCCAAACAATGTCAACCTTCAGGGCACAATCCCTGAGAGCTTGAGTGGGTTTCTTCCACACAAAACTTCTGTTAAAAAATCAAGTAATAAATATTTTACTTCAAACCCCTTGTGTTGCTGAGATTTATTTGTTTGTTTTCCCAGGAACTGGTATGAAATCCTACTTTCAAGGGATGCAAGCTGTAAATCTCCCCAACAGTGAACAAGGTCAGCAGCTGAGTCACAGTTTTTGTCTCTGAAGTGTCTGCTAATGTCCTCCATGCCCCTGCCACACACTTCACAATTGGATGAGATCATCAATAAATTGTTACACATAATATTTATATAAACAAAGGGCCGAGGATCACAGGATTCCCACTACAGCTATATTATAAATTCCTTGACTTTTGGCAAGACCAGTGACTTCCAAACCCCATCCCAAACTTAATATCCACTAAAGAAAAAAAAAAAAAAACCAAGCAAAAAAATTCCCCAAACTTATCTAATTTGGTATCTTTACATTATAATTATTTTATGTCTGTTTATCTACAGCAAAACCCCTATGACAGCTATAAATGAGCCACAATGATTTGTATCTATGGATTATGTGTCAAACTGGAAAAATTGTAGCTTAAATCATGGATCCACGACAGATCTGGAAAGCCTAATAGGAAAGAGGCATTCCAATAACAGGTACCAATGTCAAATGAAGTTATTCTGTATTTTTATAGCATTGCCAGAAAGATGCGTTAAATAACTGCAAACTCTTTTGCTCTGGGAGCTCACTTAGCTTTTGATCCAAATGCTCTGTTTTAAAGAGAGAAGAATTTGTGATTTCAGTTACTTCCACGTCACCTAAGAAGTGACCCACAGATACCAATCCCAGCAGATTTGTTTCAAGCACATTGTACTTTCTGTACATTCCTACTTTCTACGACAGCCAGATCTGACAATGATCTTCTTTGCACTGAATATATCTGTTGACACACTACAACTGCAAATTAAATCAAGTGGGTAATTTGCTAAAGCAAATAAAAAATGGCACATTTTACAAGTTTCCTACTTACACAGAATACCAGTATAGTTTAAAAATGAAAAGAAAAAACCCAGCTGTGTGTATCCATGCAAGCATTAACTTTTAAAACTAAAAAACTGGTGGCAAGTTGGTTATGTTGCCAAAAACATGGAAATACAGGTGACAATAACACTGTGAAAAAAATTGAGGTAGGAGTAGGAAGTTCTTAAAGAGATGAATCTCTGAAGATGTCAGATGTGTGGTCTCTTCTGTACATATTTTCTGAATTTTTCAGACTTTCCCTGGTTAATAACTTTTTATATGTGTTAAGATATACAGAAATATAAACCCCAAAGAGAATATATTTATTAATACATAGTAAGACTTTGTAGAGAAGCATTCATCTCTCTCTATTGAATACCAGGGATATTTTCTGTCCTTGAAATGATCAAGGTTTGAGACAAAGTTTTCCTTGAAACTTCTAGATGCATTCAGATCTGAAAATCTGTGATTGAAAAATCTCTAATGTTCCATATAGTTTCTGTATTTAATAGATGAACCACTTGTACCTCCTGAGCCTGCCATTCTCCCAGTTCCCTGTGCCATGAAATACTGAGACCTCCTAACCAGTATTTTATTTATTTGTCAAATATGACAATTACAAACTGGTTATTCTGATGTTTTGCATGCGATATAACACAAAGCTGTTGCTAGCTGAATAACTCAGCTGCAGGTATCCAACAGGAATAGGTTCACTCTGGTGTCTGGAATGAAGTCTGAGCCAAAATTCCCTCCTTTGGCTGGGAATCTTCTGGGTGCTGGGGTGGACAATTAGAGAGTTTTGCTAGAATCACTCTTCACACCTGGGTTCTGTGCTAAATAAAATGAAAAGTGCTGCCATTCTCTGCTCAGATTTTGTTCACAAATCAGTTCGTTCTTTTGCAAAATTAGGAGGTAGTAGAAGCTGCAGAAAAGCACCATTGAAGCTTTTATTCCAATTTAGCAATCTTAGCAGCAGTTCAGGATATCATTCAACAGCATCCCACTTGCAGAACGACCTGGTTGTGCTGATTTCAGAGGGGTTATAGCACACGGATGTGTAGGAAATAAATTGATGAATGTTCTGTGGTGTATCAGTTGTGGAACCTCCTGTGTGTACTGCTGGAGCTCCAGACACAAACACCTTCTGCTGCTTCCAAACAATATCATTCCTGTGCTCAGGAAAAAGGTTATATCCCGACTAAGGCAGTGGGATTGAATGGGCTGTTATGGTTGGCTCCCAAAAATCTTCCTTTTAAACTAATGCTTTGTTCACTGGCATGCCAAGGTCTGGGCAGTGGATAGAAATGTCTGTGTGAGACATCGTGAAGGTGTTGCTCCACCAGGATTTGAGTGGAAATGTTACAAAGTGGCCCCAGTATCAAGGAATTGGAAAGCAATTAACACAAAAAGCAGTCAGGAAAATTTTTCATTCTCTGGTTTTGTGCTTGCTCCTAAAGCAGTGAGATCTATGCACAAATGCACAAATTGCATTATAAATTAACCATGCTACAGATGTTTATAAGCCATAATTAAAATCAACTCAGTGACCCTCAATTAAACATTTATGACAGATTTATTCAAAACTAGTTAACCATTTATAAGGCACTTACATGGAAACAGAGTATAAATGATGTGTTTCAATTATCTGGGGAAACTTCATAAAGCACTTTCATTTCATCCTCTGTCCTGGTTACTGCATGTGGAGGCTGTGCAGTTGTGGAAATAATTTCTGACAAGTTTGGAGTTCATGATACTGGGATGACTCTATGAATAATAGCCCAGGAGCATCACAGGCCCATAAAAGCAAATGAATGCTTTGAGAGCTGGCAGTACATTCTTAAACCTGAAATCTATTGAAATGTACTGCTCTGAAAGAAACATTTTAATATATGTATAATTATGAGTGCCTGTATATTTTTCTTTGAGATAATTTCATTTTGTATTCATGCAAAGGAGTTAATTTCTATATTGTATACACATATATTTGGTATAACAGACAACAGATGCATAGCTATAGAAAATATTAATAAATAAATAGATTTAAATGAAGTTATTTTTAATTTTTATCAGTGCAAATGAGTTTCAAATTTGGTGTCTTTTCATTGACACATTCATCTGCTGAATTTTCCACATTGATTTGGCTTAACTCAAATAATTCTGAAAGAGCCCCTTATGCAATAAGAAGTTCAGCATCATCTCTTGTGTAGCCAATGCCCTTCCCATAAATCTGATCTCTTACCTGATCAGCCAGCTCTAGCAATTAAATATATATATGTTTTTTAAAATTAATTAATGGAGATATAATATTCATACTGTTCACGTTTATCTGCATGCATCAAAAGTAATCAGTGTTAAAAAAAGTTACGTGTGTTGGCACCTACACCGTAATTATTACAGAGGGAAAAAACACCATTTCTGCTCCTGCTCTGGAAATAGTTTCTTAAAAATAGCTGGAAATTGAAATGTGATGCTACAATAAATACATCTGTTATTCAAAGAGGTTGTTTTTTTGTAGCTCTAATGTACAAAACTGCTTATATTGATTCTTTCCCAGGCTTATTCAATTAGAATATTTTAAAAATATACAAGGAGAGAGAGGCAAACAGCTGTAAATATTTACAAAATGTAAGTTATTGATTTTTATGTTCAGAGGCACCCTAGAAAGTATCATAAGTAAAATTTTCATTAATGTTTCAATTTTCAAACACAGTAACAGAGAAATAAGTACAGAAAAATAAGCAGCACTGGAATTTAGAGACAAAAAAATTCTCATTTCCCCAATTTGTTTCATGTAGGCAAACATACAAAACCTAAACAAAAGAAAATGTAAAGATTCCTCTCCCTCTGTAAGAAAACTCCTTCATTTGCATAATCTCCTACAAGTCTAATTTTCCTTTATGATATTTTGGAATGTTTTCCTGATCAGTGAATTCCCCAAGGCTATATAAAAACTTCTTCACTCAGTAATGAAACACTTTTTTAAACCACAAAATGAGGATTTGCAGTACAAATATCCCTGGCATCCCGCCGCAAGACAAAACTACTTAATTCCTTCCTTTAAACAGAATCCGTATAATCAGTAACAGATTTATGCCTCTGGAATACAGCAAGGAGAGCTTCCATGAGAGGGGATACTCCTGCTTATGACAAACCACCTTAAAATGTTGTTTGGAGCAGCTGAAGCTGTGACTCCTTAGAAATCTCTGTCCTTGGTGGGACAGGCAGAAGGAATTTGGATGGGAATCAAAAATGTGAAGTACATTCCTAGAAACTCCTGCCCTAATTGTCCTGCCTCCCAAAACTTTCTCACCCAGCTCCTGCTCATTGTTGTGCTGTCCAGGTTTGGGCTATTCCCAAAGGCTCAGCATCCCTCCTGCAGCCAGGAAACGACTCCAGACATCCCCATTATCCTTCCCTCACCCACGCTCAACATCACTGACTCGCTGCCAATGGAGGGAGGGGTGTGGCAAGGGCATCACCCTGGGGTGATGGTGAAGAGACCTCTGATCCATGAAGAATCCTTGGGACGGCAGCACCACAGGAAGAGTCTCTGACAAAAAAGCCACTGAGGTTCACTTCTCCACCAGCTGCAGCATCACCCGACAGAGACCGGGGCTGACCTGGGCAGAGGCAGCCCCAGGCAGCAAGGAGAACTCTCCTGCCCATGCCCAAGCCCTCCTCTGGTAGAGTCACAGGGTACCACAGAAATGTGCCCCAGACAGGTGAAATTAAATGGAGATATGAGCAGGGGAACCTAGACAATTTAGGAAAATTGTTACTGGTGATTCTGAAAGGCAAAATTATCTATTTTTGCGTAATTTTCAGAGGCTGTTTCCTCACATGGAAAAGGAGCAAATGAAAAGCCTCTTGGTGGTCAGTCCAAGGGTCACAGAGTCACAGCTTTATGAACCACCACACTGTGATGTTCTGCACAGCTGCTTAGTGGCACCTTATTGTACTGCTGGAGAGGTGCCTAAAACGAAAAATGTTTATTTTGCTTTTTACAACTCATGCAGAGGGCATAGGCAGAGGTTTCAGAAGGAAATACAGACATCAAAATAAATTAGCACAAGACCAACATAAAATGAAACCGTCATCATCTTCCCTGCCCTTGACTATACTGAATTGCTTTGGCAGGTTTCAACTTTCTTCAAATATTAAGCAACCATGGAATTTTAAGGTTCTAAATTTAAATCCACATTAGGGAACAAACTCTTTCCCAGGTACTGTCCACATGGATATTTCCAGGGTAGTGACACTTCTTCTGCAGTGTACAAGTCTTTCTCTAAGTGGAGGATGACTTAACAGACATGATGACATAGGATCAAATTCTTTGAAAGATGGACTAGATTTTATTACACATTTTATTATACATAAATTCCTAGTAATGCAGAAGAATTGTTAAATAAATGTTACTACTACTGACAGCAGTAATAGTAACATGATGGGCAGATCATTATTTATTTAGTTTCCACATTTCCAATTTGTTCCATTTATTTCATAACTACACAAGCTTGAAAAGACTTCTTAAAGTGAATCACAGAAATGAGAGCATCAGAAAACCAATTAGATCAAGTCTCCATCACTGTTCCGTTACTTTCTTGTTCTCTTCACGTTACGTCTGTGGGAACATTAATGTTCCCTTTTAAAGGCAATTCCAATAATCTTTTTTTCTAACATTAAGTCCAGATCTTCCTTCCACCTCTCTACAGAATGCGGCAGTGACCATTAATGTATTTATAAATGCACTTATAAATAGCCTGAGACTTGTTAGAAATGTGGGGGTCCCACAGTGCCCAAGAGACTGTGAATTATTCTCAGCTTCTACTTGAAACCAGAAGCAATGTTTCTTTTTCTCTGTACTTTTTTTTTTCAGATCAATGACTTTCAGCTGCATTTTAATTACAAAACTGTAACACAATCTATTCTCTTTATGTATACATAATGCAAAGTGCTCCAAGAAACGGGGATGAGAAATGAGGCATGTTCTGAACATATCAACAGAAAAGCCTGATTCAGCTTTTCTTCCAAAAGCAGAAGAAATGGGCTTGATTCTCAGCTCCATCAAAACAACAGTAAAGGTCTTTCAGGAATGAGCAAGGAGATGAAGATGCAATGTGTCTTTGTTTGTCCCCAGCCAAAGGAACGAGCAAAGCCTGGCAAAAGCAACCTCCACACATCCAGGTTTCCCATCAGTTGCTCTTGTGGCATTCCACACCTTCTGTGTTGCCTGCTGATACCACTTAAACACCCCTTGCTGTGACAGTAACACTGGTAGCAATTCCAGAGAGGAGGTTTGGGCTGTTAAGTTCACTGAACTCTGAACACAAGACCAGGTAACCTCTGTACCTTAAGAGGCCTCTATGGTACACGTAGGAACTGAAATTCCCATTGAATTCCAAAGCAAACAAACCAATATTCTCTGCAGAAAACCAGCACTGTTTTTAACTGACTGAAAAACAGAACTTTAAGAAAAGAGGAAAGCTTTTGGGCACAATATCTCTTACTTCAAGGGTACCTTTCAAAAGGGCTTGGTGCCCCAAAGGGCATCTCCAGCTTCCAATTACGTTGTACAAGTGAACAACATAATTTTCCCTCACAAACACGAGTTATTCACACTCCTAGGCCAGCAGTCACAGCTGCTGGTGTACGAGAGGGGTTTATATGAACACCTTTAGCCAGACATGTCCTGGCCTTCAGCTGTAAGCCAGACGCAAAACATCCTCTGTGGTCCATCATCCCTGTGGTGGGATCTCAGCAGTAAAGTGATTCCTGAATGCTTCTGGTTCACATTGGATAATTGCATGTTTGTGCCACTGGGAAGATGGGCCTGGCAGCCCAAATCCAGACAGAGGAGAATGCTTGAGTGCAAGGCTCTCCCTGCCTGGCTTGTGATCCAGGCAATTCTCTCTCAACAAGAGTCCTCCAGTCACGCAGTGCTGTGAGGGGAGCAGCTCCCGCTCTGCCAGCCAGGAGACTGTGCCAAATTGTTGGGCTTCATTTCCCCCACACAGTGAAGGTTTGGGGATGCACATGAGATCACCCTACACAGACCTCTCTGGCTTTTCCGTGGACATCACCACTGAAGTTAAATTTTGATGTCAATATAAAACATGTGCTGAGAGAAATATTTGACTGGCTGCTTCTCTTGGTACTCTTCCAGTTTAGCTGCTTTACCAAGACTCATTTAATGGAGAAATTTAACTGCATCTGCGTGAAACTCATACAGAGTATACGGCAGAAATAAATCTTTTTAAAATGTCAGCCTTTTTTGTTTGTAAACTCAAACAGAGGACTAGTGCTGGGTGTTTGAGAGAGCAAATCTACATAACGCCCAATGTGAGAGATACCTGAAGATGAAAATTGGCTCTTGTTTTTGTTATGTTTCCTGCTTCGTCCTTGGAAAACCTGCCTGTATAATAAAACACACAGAGTTTTTCTGAGGCTGATTAACTAGCTTGTTTCCAGTAAAATTACTTTCCCGTGAGAGGAACATTAAGATTTCTTTAATGCAATCTTCAGCCATTACCATTGATTATGGCTTCATTAAATATGAAAATGAGGATTTACTCTTTGCAACAGATATCGCTTTCTGCGTGAGTAAAGACTTTCCTCTGTGCTCCACTCAGAGAGAAGCGTGAACAAATATTTTATTTATGTACAGTTTTGAAGGAAGAAATTGCCTGTGGCAAGAACACAGCTCACTGGAAAATACTTTGCCAACAGGATGAAAGTCTGGGGCAAAAACCACTCCAACCTAGGCAGCCTCTGAGGCACCAGGAAGTTAAATGCAACAAACATTCATTAGTGAGATTAGCTGATGAATCACACCAATCCTTATTTGTGAATGAATCCATACATTTATTAAAAGGCCAGTTGAAGACAAAAAGATATTTCAATCAGTTTAAAGTCAGCTTGGTAATGGGAATGGATCCCTGGCAGGTGCAACGGCTTCATGTAAAACATACATAAAATAACCGTGATATAAGGAAACACAGAGGAGAAATTCCATACTAATGTGCCAATAGTACTTGAGCAGAACTAAAGATTTTGCTTTAATTATCTTTCTTGTTAAATATTTCTTTGTAAATATCTAACTTAATTCTGTCTTTGGAAGAAAAAAGGGAAAAAAAGCAACCTTTAAGAATCTTCTAATACTGAGAAAACATCAGAGGTTTCTGTAATTGATACACTCTTCTGTAACCACTATCCAGTCCAGGAAGCTTCAAAAAGTTAAATTCTGGGTAAAATGGCAACTGCTCTGCCTTGCTCTCTGTTACCCAGCACCAGGGGAGCCGGTCTTGTACCCTCCTGGTGCCACAAGATGTTTTGAAGATCACATTCAGATTCTACCGCCACAACTTTTGCACACGCTGTAAGTCGACAAATTCACCGAATAGTTGCTGTAAAGGATATTCCCAGTTTCCCCATTTATCAAGGAGATTTTTTTAAAAGGGTGATCTATAACCTCAGGGATCAATTTAGACAAAAGTGCATCAGATCAATAAAGTAAGGAAGAAAAAGCAAAGCAAGTAAGGAAATAGGAATAGGAAGGTATTACTTTTAAGAGGCACAGCATACACACCCTTACAAACAAGAACTGCTCTCATGACTGATAATCTCATTCTTGGCTTTCCTCTAAACCAGTAAAAAGTGCATTTTTAATTATCATCTTCGCTTCAAAGTGCCAGACATTGGTTTCTCTCTTAGGGCCAGACACATTTCCATTGGTAGGAATTCAGCTGCTCTCAGCAGCTCTTTATGAGGAAATACAATAAAACAGGTTAGGAAATGTGCCTCCCTCTCACAACAATAACCCTTTGCATGATACAACACTGATATAATTAATATTCACCAGTTCCTCGTGAGGGAGGTGTATTCACCCCAAGAAACTATAAATGAAAGTTGTGCCACAGTTTAAATGTCTCAGACTTTGTCCTGGGTTTTCTCTAGAATTTATTACCACAGCCAGAAAGAATTTCACTTTACCTCTCATGTAAAAAGTTAATATTTTACCCCCAGTACCTTATGGGATAAAGAAACTGTACAAACTTGAAAGCCTGCAGCAAGAAGTCGGTTTCTAAAAAAACTTAAGAGTTATAATTTCAATGCCAGGTAATAAATTGTACTTGAAATAAGGTGAAATCATTCTGTCAAAAAGGATACAAATTGTCAATCAACAGCATCCTTTTGAAAACAGACTGAAATAAACATAGCAAAAGAAGAGTTCCATTGAGAGGACTCTCTGCAATTAAAACGTTACAATGGCATCTTTTAAATTCCTCTAAAGGCAGAAAAAAGAGACCTTGGAGAACACTAAATACCAACATCAGCAGGGAAAATGTAGTCCTGCTCTCTGAGCCTTGGACAAGTCCGGCACCACTGTTTTCAAAGGAATTGCAATAATAGTGAAGACTAATAATCAAGCTCCAGTGCACTGTGTGAAAAGGCTGAATCAGTGAACAAATATAAGTAGGAAGCTCTCCTCCATCTCTAACTCTGCATGGGAAGCCATTTGACGTTGAGAGAACATGAATGGCCCCTAAGTTTTTTTTGTCCTTAAATATTCCATCAGAAAGATAAAAAACAGGCACAAAATATGTAAAGAGCTGATTTTTCTTGTGGCAAGGTCATAATCTCTTAGAGCAGTCTATGTCTTCTGCACAACTTTGGAGAACTACAAACAAAGAGCCAAATAACCAGGTGATGCAACCAAAGATATCGATGTCAGAGCAGGGCACTCCTGCATTTACTCCTCTGGGAACAGAAGCATAATGAAACACAGGTAATCTTTAAATGGCACTGGCTAAACCCCAAATTACAACAAAATTCATTGCAAAAGGGAAATGCCAAATAAGTTATCAATCTCCTGAACTATCCCAAATTCTGCTTTTGAGCTATCACAGAAATCAGGCAGATCCAGAATGAGGGATGGGCTTACAGGGTCCATCCATGCAAGATTATCTTTCAATATAAATTATTTTCTGTGAATACAGCGTGAACTTGGCAAAACACACAAGCACATTCCTAATTTATATCAGCTTTAATGGAACACTGAAAAGCAGCTGCTTAAGTATTTATTTGTTCATGATGCTTTTTAATACTTTTTGTTTATTATCATCCTGGATACCCTTTTACAACGTGCTCGTCTCTGCCATGAATCAACAATGATTAGCATTAAAAGCCATACAATATTTATCACAGCAATGTGTTTCCTGCCTAAGGGGAGAAGCTAAAGAAAATAAGGATTTCAATTTTAAGAACAGACAGCACAACGTTTAAAGATACTTGGGCAGATATTTTTTCTCCATAAAGGTACAATCCTGTAAAGTTCCCTTCATAGTGAGGACGATCAGAGCAGCTCTTATCTGACAAATGAAGACAGAACAGAAGCAAAAAGAACAGTTTTGAACTAAATATAGCTTTGAAATGGGAACAGAGGAATATTTGCAGCTCTGCTGAACACCCATTGTGCCCTAAAAAAAACCCCTAAACCATTTTACAATATTTTTCATTTTTGTTGTGGTCCCTCATTTGTAAAATATGCTCAACACACAGGAAGACAATAGAGGTGGTAGGCTGTAAATCAACATGTAGGTAATGAAGTTATTTATTTAAAATACTTTAAATAGTCAACTGAAAAGGTAAATAAACACACTGAAAGCATAAATAAATTATGTACAAGTATGAGAAAACTCTAGCATTTACTTTACCAGAAGAATCCAAGACCAAAATAAAATAAATGTACACGCATTTTAAAGATCATAGAATATTTCTTATCTCCACTTCTTCAGCTAAAGCAGGTGAAATACCAGCTCTGAACAAGAACACATTAAGGGTATCATAACTTATCATTAAGCTGAAAGGAACCATGAAGGTTTCAAAAAGATTTACTGATCAGCTGGAGACTTGAGAGATCAAGGTAATGATGAATTTTAAGTGAAAACAACATAGTTGGATTTGAACTTCATCTTCTCATTTGCACTTCAATAAAAATACATTTTCTTTAAGAATACTTTTTATTAACAAAAAAACCCCCAAAACTACTAGACACCACATCCCTAATAAAATATTGAGATGTTCAGAACACCTTAGACATCTCCAAGTGGTGTTTTGAAATAGCACTAAAAATTACTACATTCAAATCACTGAATCAGAGAATGGCTTGTGTTGGAAAGGACCTGAAAAAACATCCAGTTGCACTCCCTGCCATGGGTAGGGACAGGAAAAAAGAGCATTTAACATGCAATCACCATTATAGTGCTCATGGTACATTACTTTTTCTAAATTAGAAGCTTCCAGATGTCGGAAACTCCCTCTTTTGGCAGGTTTAATTTGACTGGAAGAGCAGTCAGGTAACGTGGTGGAAGATGAGGGTTGTGATCACCAAAGCTTCCAAAGTCAAAGCTAAAATTCAAGTGTTTCAGGGATTCCAGCCACTCTTTCCTAAGTGGTTTTGGCAAGTTTCCCATAGAACACCTGTCTCTAATCAGCAAAGTCATGAACAATTACCGTATCAATCAAGGGCAGTAAAACATAGAATGAAAGTTTCAGGATCTCTCCTCAAATCAGTTTGTGCCTGTTCACCTCTCCTGCCTCGTGTCTCTCACCTGACCAGAGAACAGCCAAGTGAGCCCGACACTGATGGAAAGTCCATATTTTTCTCAGCTTTAATTAGGGACAACTACTGCAGAACTGTCACTCAGGGTGATCTGTTGCCTTTAAACCTCCGTGGTGAGTGCTTTCCTCCTGGTGTCTCCTCCCAGGCACAAATCCCTCAAGATTATCCCCGAAAAGAGAACCCACAGAAGGGAAAATCATTTTGTATTACAGCAGCTTGAGAAGCCAATGGGGAAAAATGAGAAAGAGTTATTGGAATGACTAATAGAACATTAAAAATATATTAAAAAGGTGTAGTGTAAAATGAGATAATAAAAAACAGGTTAGTAGAAATTCATCCCCAGTGAATCATAATTTTAAAATATTTGCAGAAACAAATGGAATTACAATATAAAATCCCAATTATTCAGAATTGACTCGAGTATCTTCCTGCCTTATATATTTACCAAAGAACTATAGAGATGCTGAAAAAGCTTTTAAAAATATAAAGTAATGAGAAAAATAATTTTCTCATAATAAAATCTTTGGCAAACAAGTTATAACTGTATAACAAAAAATTCACCTGTTATAACTTCCTAGCTGCTCAAACTTCCTGCAAATGCACTGAAAGCTAACCTCGTGAGAGGTGTAGAAAATCTTTCTGCTGCTAGGAGATTCCAGCTGGAAATTTGTACAGCAAGTTTGGTAATGGGAACGTGTTGACTTCATGCTTTGCCCTTAACAGTTCACATGCTGTCACGCACTGGGTGACACTTGAACACAGAGCTTCGTGTTTCTTTTATTTCCATAGGAGCAAACATCTGGTGGCAGGTTTTTCAGTATTTCATACAACTGCAAGTTTATTTGGGGTGTTGCTGAATTTGGAATTGACTGCAGATCTTACACTGCTGGACACAACCTACAGTTGGGAATGAAACTTGCTTGGTTCTTTTACTCTGTTGGTTGTTGTAGAAGGTCACAACATGAGGAAGTGATGCTTCATTTGTCCTAGAAATGGAAAAAAGCCTTTTTTCCTCTCAATGTGTTTCCATCTCAAAAGCTGCAAGTATTTGCTGTGAAACCTATCCCAGAGTTCAAGGCTGTTGGTTAAGAAATGACTGGCTGAGTAGCTCAAATCACAGAATCAATACTCAGAAAAGCCCTTTAAGATCATCCAATCCAACCATCAACCAGCACCACCACCATGTTCACCACTAAACCCCATCCCGAGGTGCCACTTCCACACGTTTTGAGCACTTCCAGGGATGGTGACTCCACCACTGCCCCAGCAGCTGTGCCAGCTGTTCAAATCCTAGCAGCCCTCATTGCCTTTTTGCAGCCTTTCACTCTGTTGTAACAGGCCCTCCTGTGTCCTCTTTAAAACACTCACCAATTGGTCAACACAGTCAAAATTCCCCCTTTGCCATCATCATCATCATCCATGGCCTCTTGCCACCAGCAATTAGCACATTAGTGTCAAAATTACATTTCCCCATCACTCTTTATATACCCCATGTGATTGTCAGCTGGCTAAATGTGAGGAAGAATTTATTCTTGAATGCTTTGCATGCATGTAATCATTTATGATATTGGCATATCAACTGGGTATATGTCATTAAAAAAGAAATTCACTAAATGGCAGGTGTGGATGGCTGTAATTTATTCATTCTTTCTGCAATTCAGCTGTCAAAATTTCAGCCTAAAATTATATTGTTAAAAATAATAATAAAAAATGGATCCAATAACAGAGAATTACTTTTTTCTCCCACCTAAGTACTAGAGGCAGCAATCACATTCAGCCCTAAATAATTTATTCAATCTTAAAATTGTTGTTGAAGTGACACTAAGGAGGTCTAGGAAAACAGGAAGGGAAACAGCAGTGTCAAGACAATGATTTTTTTCCAATGAACTCTGTACATCAGTGCTGATTCTGTACTGCACTGGGTAACAGCTGCTGAGTCAGACAGGGACATAAAGAACAAGGTGTCAGCCCCCAAATGCACATCCACAGAGTCATGGCAGTGCTATAGTAGCAGACCTCTCAACATATTTGACTTTTTTGAGAAACAAGTCTCTAGATTTCCCCCAGAGGGTGGCTGGGCACTGAACAGGCTCCCCAAGGAATGGTCATGGCTCCAAGCCCCCCTGAGTTCAAGAAACCTCTGGGCAGTGCTCTCAGGCACAGGGTGGGATTGTTGGGGTGTCCTGTGCAGGGCCAGGAGTTGGACAGGATGATCCTGATGGGTCCCTCCCCACTCTGGATATTCTGTGATAGTTTTGCACAGTGACTACATCCCAGACTATATCCTTACTAGGACTGAATTAATCTGATCGAATTATAGCCATGGGGAAGTTAAACAATCTGATAACACCCCACACTGCTGTCAAAGGAGACCCAGAGTCCCTTTGGTTGTGTGGTTCATCCACTGCCCTAAAAACTTTGAAGATGAGATGAATGATCCTCAAGAGTAGATAACAACTAATTTTTAATTTGGCTGGAATTCAGGGACATTTTTGTTGTCATAATTCTGACCTGAGTCACCACCCAAATGCCAGGCAAGCCTGACCTTCACACCACCCACCCTCACTTAATTTGGTTCCCATGTCTGGACCAACCACCCTGATTCCCTCTAATCTCTTGCTGGATCACCTCTACCTCTGTCTCACTCAACAATGAAGTCAATCCTGTGAGGTGCAAGGCAACCTCAGCAAAAAGCTGAGCTCTTTTCCTATCACAGAATGAAATGGAGGCACTTCAGCTCCTTGAAGGATCTGAGCCTTCTGGGGAAAATGAGAAAATTGCAGGAAAATAAATTGTTGGGATTTGAGGTTATAAAGCCTCCTTTAAAAAGCAATGAAAAGATGTCACTCAACAGCAGGACAAGGCTTTGGACTTGGCTGATAATTTAGATATCGGTGAACTTTGTCTGTTTACAAATCCCGAGAGAAACAGACACTAAATTCCATTAGCAATCCAGCAGCTTGGGGTTTCATTTTGAGGGAAAAAGCAACCAAACACACAAAAAAAAGGGAGGCACTCCCCAAGCTTAAGGTCAAAAGCCCTGCAATCATGAACAAGATTTAAACCAAGAAATCAGACTGCTCACAGGGCACCACAGGAGCGATTTGTCAAGGAAATCATGTCATAATGAAGGTGTGGGTGTGTAGATAGATCTCCTAAATAGAATAAAATGCTCTCTTCCTGCCCCTGAAGTATCCTTCAGCTCTGTCTTATTTTTGTGATCTATCACAACTAGAAAGGCAGCAGAGGCTGTGCCAAAACCTGAAAAACATCTATACAGTCAGTCATGAAAGTGATGTGCCAGAAGCCACACAAAGCTCCAGTAAAAGTAGAAAGAAGCACACCATGGAGGTTGCCAAACCTTTAAAAAAGCCAGCCAGCTCTGGGTTCTGCAGGAACACTGAGGTAAAGAAATGAAACTACACTTGGTCTCTATTCAAATAATGAAAGTGAGATTCGGTGTTTGGCTTATGTTATTCTGGGTGAAATAAAAGTACCAGAAGCAAAGATTAATACAAGGGAGACAAAAAAGCAATTATTCTTTTACATATAAACAGTCACTCTGCACTTAAATTTTATCTTTATATAGTCTATAAAGTTATATATGTATTGTCAACTCCAGAAACCCTTGATATTTTCACAATTATTCTCTGGGATCGCTGAAAGTTTTTAACTGCCATTCTCAGAAACTGGAAGTGCTCTGTCCCTAAATGATGTCTGCTGCTACTTCTTGTAACTTGACTTAAATACGGATTTGTTCTCCAAAGTTCTACTCCAGCAGGGGAGTTGTAGCCCTGCTGGAAGGACATTGCATGAAGGGCTTGCACCAAGCTCACAGAGTAAAATAACTCATGTTGTACATTAGGGGTTCAAATCCAGCCAATTCCCCAAAGAACACAAAGGCTGTTTAGAGAAGGTCTCTGCTTCAATTCATTAATATTGTCCAAAAATTGGCTGAGTTACAGATATCTGCTGGTGACACCTGGACAAAACATGGCTTAGACCACACAAAAAGCCACTGAAATCCACAGGGAGAGGATTTAACCAGACTTTAAATGACGACTGAAACATCAGTGTTGTAGGAGATGTGTTTTTTCTCTTACTAAACCGACACAAAAAAGATCCATTAAGGTTTTTTTTATTATTTGGCTGCACTAGTTTAAGGTATGTGAAATGCATGGCTTGGATAGAATGCTGTTACAGTAAAACTGAAATAATTTAGCAGTAATTTCAGCATCTCAAATCACGCATCCCAAGCAGACCATGGAAAATGATCATTGTCCTATTAAAAATAAAACAAGCTCCAAAACGGTTTGAGCACTATGGATGAAATACAGCTTTCAAAATAAACATACATCCAGAAGGAATATCCTTAAATCTTAAAAGCTGTTAAAAGCTCTGACATTATTTTATTACTTTAAAGGTGTTTCTTGTGAGTCTAGATGATTTTGTGATTTATCTTTATTTTCCTACCGTAGTTCCAAGTTCAACCTACAATTTCATGCCAACATGCTAAGCAATTAAGAAATTATTACACCCTACTGCTTCTGAATTTCTCTGTCCTTCAGATAACTGCTAATTTAGCACCAAAATGGCACATTAGAGCTCTGGGCCCAGTGGCTGTGGCTGTATCTTGATTTACAGAGTCCTGGAAGGGAAGTGCAATGGGATGCTGTGACAGAGCTGCACAAATGATTCACTGTTTTCACTCGCTGCTACCACTGAACAAAGAACATTTCTCTGGGACCATGAGGACAAAATATTTTAGGAGTTATGTTTCCTTTCAGACAACATCTGTGCATTGTCCCTGTTATAAATGGGAGCTCCCATTGCACCTTGGCAAGGAGGTTCCACAGCTGTGGTTTGCAGAACAAGTGCCCAGTGCAGGAGGAAGGGCTCTGTGGCTGGGCTGCTGACAGCGTTTGGGGGAGGAGGGTTGAACTGGGAGAACATTCCGGACAGGGAGTGGGCCGTTCTTCTGTCTCTTGTCTATCAAAAATGGAAAAGCAGCACATCTGGTCTGCTTTTGGAGACCATGTGGAAAAGTGATGGATCTGATCTGCTTTCGGAAACCACACGGCCTCAAAACATGGACTTGGAGCACTCCACAGGCCCTGCTGGAGGCAATGTGATCCTGTGTTTTCCAGGCCCCTGTGGCACTGTAGCTGTAGAGTGAATGATATTGCTTCAGGAAAAAGAACCACAACTTGCTGTGATCATAATTTCTTCTGTACATTCTCCACTGTAGCTTTTGGCAATTGTCTACTTGTTTGAATTACTTCCCAATTAATGAGTTTGCAGGGAACTACCAGCCAATATTTCATTTAATAGCTTCTCCTCTTAGTCCTTTTCCATTTTTTTCCCCCTACTCTCCAACAACGCGTTGGCTTTGTCAGATGTTCAACCTGGTATGTATCGTTTTCGCTTTTATTTAATTGCTTTTGACTTTCGGTTGCCACAGTGCCCTTTTTCATGTAATAACAGACAGCAAGGACTGCCAGCAAAGCTGTGAATTTTCAAGGGTTACTGCAATTTTTTTTCCCCTGTAAATCTATTCCTTATGATAAAAGGAGCAGTATACATCTGTTCTGCAATAGAGAACTCATTATCTTTTGGGGCTTCTATTAGCTACAAGCTGTGCAACATATTTTTTTTACAAAGGATGGTCATTTGCTAGTGAAGTAGGGGATCTGTTGGATACATTTAGCAAGAGATTTCCTTTGTCGTTTCTACGGTTGGAGCACATTGCTAAAAAGTTAAGAAATTAATGAAAAAAAAAAAACCCATCAAAAAAAATCGCAGCTAAAAACTTATAGAAAGTCCAAGTTTTCTGCAGTTCACCAGCTGCCATGAAGAAAAAAGGTTAAATGAGGCAGAAATAAAGAAAAGGCTACACTTGTATAGGGAAACCTCATAACCATAACTGTGTAAATGTATCTCTTTTTTCTTACTCTTCTCATTTCTCTCTTATAGCTTAAGTGAGGCATTTAGAAACATATAAAGTTTTAGCACTATGGTTTTTCGGTAAATTTAATACAGTGGAATGATGTCACCTTCAGTAGTTCTTGAATATCATTAGTAGGTGTCTCCCAGCCTCTCGAGAGGTCTATTTCAGAGATGCTTTAATTATCCCTAAACTATTCTTAACAGAAATTAGCACATCAAAGCAATGAGAAACCAATGAGAAAAACATCCCTTTGTAGAAGTCCTCAAGTTCATGTAATGAGCCTGTGTGATTATAAAAGGTACCAATTCTGGAAAAGTATTGTAAAAGGAGGACATGGAGAGAGTAATAAAGTTGGGGGTTTTTCTTCACTCCTAAAAAATCATTTAAGTGAAATTTTCCTTCAAAACACTCAATGTTTTACAGGCAGGCTGCTGCAATGTAGTTTTTCAGAATATGTACATACATACATACATACATATATATATATATATATAAAAAATTCTTACTTAGGAAGGTGTATGAGGCAGCCTTAATTTAGTTTTCTCTGTACATGGTCCTCTTATTTACATTGAAGAGCCAAAATCAATCTCTGCTGCTATTTAGTAGCATCAGCTTTGACTTCAGTCTCTGACAAGAGCTTTGTCCACACCACAGTGAAAGAACCTGGACACTTGACACTTTGATTTTAAAAATAATTCCAGGATGGCTTAACATATTAAAACTAAGAAAAAAGAAACATTCTGTTATAATCAATCATTTGTTAATACCACTCCATGAAAGACAGGTCCCAATAATTCCTGTTCTTCAATGCCATAGCTGAAAGTCTTGTTAACAGGGGTCTCAAGGCAAAGGAGTTCCAGATCATTGGGCATTTTAAGTCACTTTAATGTTTAGGGAGGCAGCTGAGGAAATATATTGGCTTATACTCCTGTTCCAGCATTCATAACAGACAGAATTTATAGGCCAAATGAAGGACCAGGTTTCCTTTTTTAATAGATGCCTGCAATGTTATTTCCATGGTATAAAGTATAATTAAATTCAAATATTCATCCTATTAAACATTTCAACTTTAGTTTGAGTCAAGTACAGAGATACATTTACTGGTTTGCTCTGCCAAGCTGCCTGTCTGCAGAGAAGATTAACAAGGGAGACGGGCTGGGAAGCAGATTCATTGCAGCACCTGTGGATTTTAAGATTAGATTGGCTATTTCTTTTTATGCAAAACGTAAACTTTTCTGCAATTACCTCTAAGAGAAAGCTGAGTACTTGTAAGTTATGATTGATATGGCAGCTACTGTAGAGAGACATACAGCAGTGCTTTTCCTTTTCCTCGACATTCAAATTAGTCCATGGTAACTTTGTCACAAATCAGATTTACCAGCAGGGCTGGCAAACAACTCCTTCCTCACTCACAGTCTCTTGAAACAAACCCACAATCAATAAACCATATTTTGTTCCTCTCCTGAGAAGGAGCACATGTTTGATGGCCAGGTTCAGCTCAGCAATCAGCACTGCTGGGAAAGCTGGTGTGCACGTTAATGAGAGAGGGGTGTTTTTAAATTACGCCTTTTCCTGGTCTTGAAATCAAGAGTCAGACACGGTTAGAAGGGAAAAAGGGATTTTACCTTGGTATTTATTTTAAGGATCCTTAGCTGCACCACGTCCAGGTCAAATGCACCTCAATGCACGCCGCAATGCCCACCCCAAAAGATCTGGTCCAACACTATAGGTGTTACTAATTAGCAAATCTATCAAAAATTCCCCAATGAGAGGCTCGAGTGAGCCCCCTCCCCAAGGAACCTTCCCCTGGATGGTTCTATCTTAGTTTACAAAATATGTTCTGGAGAGGACCTTGGGATCTGGGGCACACTGATCCCTAACTATGAAGCTTCTAAAATGTTTAATCTCCTATCTTAACAAAGAAGTCCAAGAACGTAGGCAAAAAACACTAAAGAACACAGAAGTTGTAAAAAAGTAAAGAAGGGGTATAAAAGAAAAGGCAAAAAAATCATCATGGCATCAAGATGTGCCTTTACTCTTTGGCTCTTCATTGGGACTGATGGATGAAAAATTACAGCAGTATCAACAAAACGATAATATCATCGTACAATGGACGTGCAGGAAGATTTGTTAGCATCTGCTGTTAAATTCACTAACTCAAAGTTAGAGCAATTTCATCAAAGACAACCCCAAAAAGATCCACATTTTCAACTGCAGTGTGACAGCTCAGCGTAGCCAGGCTGGGGAGATGACCCAGCTGATTCATGGTAGGAGAGAACAGAAGTCATGACAGAACCTGTGACAACACAAAAAACAACGACAATTCCTACACTCCTGAGTAGTGAGGGACAAAACCATAAAATAATAATCTAGACTATGCAGTTTTCACCTACCAACTTCTGCTGGCACAGTAATAAATGCTCTGAGAATAACAATCAGATTTAGACTCTCAAATCCTACAAGCATTCAAAAAACAATGTTTAAAATTGCATTTTGGGACTGAAATTGTAACCTCATGCAGAAAAACTCATAGGGAGAGCTCACAGGAAGGAATGATCCTTGAGTTCCTTTTCAGTCCTTTTCCCATTGTTCAGTGCTGGAGCAGCATTAAAGACCATCAAGGCTTTCTCCAAAACTAGTAGGTATGGAAACTTTTACTAAAGAAAATCTATATCTTTTAAAGCACCTTGGACCTGAGAGTCCTGTCTGGAGAATCGAGATGAAACATCCTTCTGGGGAGAACACTTTCATCTTACCCTCCTGAAAAAGGAAATTCCCTGGCCCAGTGTCACCAGAGGACTCTGCTGTAGCTGTGCTGCAGAGAGACAGAGCAAGGCTTTGCCAGGGCAATCTTGAGTCTCCTGTCCACAAGATCAGGTACTTCTTCCATCCTCTATGACTACTCTGGGGGTTTGGGGTTTTTTTGTTCTTCTTTTTTGAAAAATTTATATCTTATCCAACCACAGCTTCCCCTCCTCTATTCCAGACCTCGACTTTGCAGAATCTGAAGAAGAGCAGCCTTTGGAAAGCAGATTGAAGAGGGTATGCAGAGCTGATTAAGTGACAACTGTTAAGTTAGACAACTTTAAGAATCTTAGCGTGAATTATATATGAGTGTAAAGGACAGCATTAGCAACATAATTTTTTAAGCAGAAAATACCCAGAAGCAGTGCCAATCTGCCTGCAGATTACCAATTAATTTTTTTTACTCTGGCAATGATAGTACAAAGTTATCAAAGAACTTCTGAATTGAAGCTAGATAACCACTAACCCTAAACAAAATGATCTTTATTCTAAGATAGTACAGCAGCAAGCAACGCACGCAAATCCATGTCACTCTATATCTGTCTGCTCTCCAATTCCAACTGAACCATCCCCAAACACCCAGTATCCAACAAATCCATAGTCTGCCCTTCTTCAGCCCTCTCCCAGCTTTAGATCTTTGCTTATCTCTGTAGAATTATACAATACACTTATCTCTTTAGATCTTTGCTTATCTCTTTAGTGTTAGAAAAAATGGAAATTGTTTGGGAAATCATGGACCTGCAAATGACCTGGCAGTTCAGAAGCTGTTTTACTGCACTGCTTTCAGTACTCTACTGGGTTACAGTTCTGGGTGAAAATGAACTATTTAAAAGGTATCACATTAAAGGTTGTTTGAGCTTTCTTGCTGGAAGAAAAGGGGACAGCTAGTTTTACAGTTAATTTTATAGAGTAGTTTGCCTTGCTGTCCACAGAACTCCCAAATAACCGAGTTTACAAGGAGAAGCCTGTTACTCGATATAAATTAATTGTACCATCAGCTTGGTTCTTATCGAGGGTTTTTATTGGGAGACCACTAAAAGATGTGTTTTATATAAAGATATTGTAGATAGAGAAGACAGCTTGAGTCAGTGCCTGCTACATTTCCAGTCTGCCATTAACTCATCTGTGGTAAATAACACAGGAAAAGATGTGCAAAATGCAAAACCATGTGCTGAACCAAAAACAAATCACTTGTGCCACTGGTGTTATTGGGCAAGAGCTGCCAATGATAAGCAGTAAACTTAATAATGGTTTGGCAGTAAAAGAAAAGTGAGTTTTTTGGCTTTTTGTTTTTAATTCCACTCTCAGTCCCTGGTTTATTCACTGCACCCTCTCTCCCTTCCCATCCCCTGCCTTCTGCAATAAATGAGGTGCTTTCTACAGGACACAGTAGCAGCCACCTGAACAGCACAGAAATGAAGCCGCACACCCACAGAAAGGACACAGCCAGCACTGACCAATGAACCCTCACTGTGGCATTTTCTGGCTTTTCTTTCGAGCTGTGATAATAAAAACCATTCAGGAAGGCTTTGTGAGATTAATTAACAGAAGCCAAAAAACCTGAACAGGCTCTAACCTTTCTAATTTCATGGTGTATAAAACAGAAGTAACACAGACGATTATCTCATAGGGAGAAACTCAAGACCTACAAAAGGTTTAGTAATTCTGAAATATTTATAGAGACAGACACAGTGAGTGTTACGTCACCGAGATCAGGAAAAGAGCAGCTTTTGGTGCTTATATGGAAACTGAATCCCTACACTGAGTTATATATTCTGCTTTTCTTCCTGTTTACCATTTCTATTAATTTTATTTCACTTTCCTTTACCCTACATAACAGGTGGGTATAATGTCAAAAAGTGTATAAAAAATAAATGGAGGAAACTCGGCAATTTGTACTGCACTTGACATGCTGGGATATTATATAAAGGTATTTTTATAGAAGGAAAAACTTCATCTCAACTTTTATCTTTTCACCACAGAATTGGGTGATTTTTGTGGGATAAACATTCATGCTTTTTACCTAGTTTTGTATTTAAAGTATATTTGCTAAAAACAAGAAAACTCAAAGCATACACATTTGAAGTGAAAAGAAGATCAAGTCAAAACCAAATCTAATCTTCTCCAAGTAAGACTTAGCCTGTTCAGTGGACACAGCTGCAGAATTTTTTTTCTCTGGCAAAACTAAAAAGGAGTATTCAAAACCATAAGATCAATCATCTTAATGAAATATAAGAATTAAAAGAAATATATAGGTGCAAAGAAATTTTCCCTTTTAAATTAAAAAATAACATTTTATAACTTCACAAACCTGTCATTCAAAACAGAATCGAAGATATTTGGTTCCCCCTTTTCCTTGATTTAAGATAAAAATATTGCTCAAATTTGATAAAAACTCTGCAAAGTTTCAGAGTGCCAAACCTCCAGATTTGAGATCCTGGCTGTTCTGCAGTGAAACAAGTAAATAAATGAGCAAACCAAACATGAATCAAGAGGACATAGAGAGAATTTGAACTTTTACTTCCCATTCCTTCATTTCATTTCTCTGTAGCACAACATGGTCATTACAAGAATTAGGTATCCATGATTCAGTAGGACGTGATCTAAAAGTCTGAGTAACCAAATGTTTACCCTTCCTAAACAAAGACATGACAGACATCAAACCCAATTTCATGACAAACGTTGACTTGGCTTTGGAAGTTGCCTTTAAGCTGATGACATCCAGCTGAAAGACACTCAGTTATCCTGAGTGACATTCAGTTCAGTGGTGAGTGAGCATTTCACAGCTCCCACGGCTCACGCTGGAGGATTCATCACCCTCTGGAGTCACCGATTTCTTCCCACTCACTCTAGAGGGAAGTAGAGGACCGAGCTATGATCCACATCTTGTGTATCACATAAATCCTCCCACCCTACAGCTCTGTCTATTTTACTGCCTCATTGGGAAGGTGGTTGCAGAGGTTTGTTGATGCACGACTCAGCATCTACCACATTTTAAATTCTTGCCTTCTTTTTTTCTCTTTTTTTTTTCCTTTTTTTTTTTGTGGATATTGACTGTGCTTGGAAATTGGACACTGTTCCTTAAACATTTTTAAGTCTGAACTTTACAGTCTGGGGTTTGATGGCAAAGCTCCCAATGTATTCCCCAGAAGCTGTCTTTCACCTTGGAGTGAACATTTTTAAAGAATAAAATCACCCCCAAACTTCTCTAAGCAGCCTTTATATCTCAGTATTGCCTCTATTATAACAATAGTGTGTGCCAACATGACCATTCAGGTTTCGAGGCCATTTAAAAAAACATTTTTAACTCATAAAACATCACATTTTTAAGTATTACATCTTCCTCCAGTAATTAGAGGGAATTATTAATTGCCCATATCTTTTCGCAAAATTCCACACGCTCTATTGTAATAAATGTTATAAAGATAACACTAGGTTCAACATTATTCAGCATTTAACAATTAATTTACATAATGTAAATATTAATGTAGCCTTGAGCACTGTGGGACTGAGGAATTCTAAACACTGTGCATTTCATTACCTCTAATATTGCAGCGAGCTACTTCCTGCAGGACACTTGGGAAATCCTTGGAGGGGTTTATAGCGTGTATTATTATAATAAAATATAGCATAAACTTTTTAAAACTAAAAACATTCTCCTAGAACTACCTAAGAATCTCTTAATGATCCCTTTTCTATAGATTTTTATTTTCATTGTTAAAAGATTTGGGACTACTCTTCATTGGAGCTCTCCCAAAGTGTTTAGGTTTATAAATCCCAAAGGTTTATGATTCTGTCCACAGGGTAACCTGACTGATAGCAAGAAACAATGATTTTAATTTTCTTTTCCTCTCTATGCTGATCATTGCTTTTTCAGCTACAAATAGGAAAGGTAATAATACACAATCTACATACAAAGGAGTCAATATTTTCACATTAACAAATATACTCCAACCTCTAGCGTGGCCAAATTTCCCTCCCTGCTTTCTATCAGACCTACACACACCTGATGCACTTTTTGTCAACCACCTCTGTTAACATCCCAAATAATAAATGAATTTGTTTGATCTACGAGAGGTAATATTGATGTTTTGTAATCATTTTTAAACTTGACACAGATAATGCAGAGTTATTTGTCCAACTCTGAAAGGAACCTTCAGAATTTGGAATACAAGCCATTTTATTTAACTATAATAAATATTAAATCTCAACCCCACGGTGGAAATTTATGAATTAAGATGTGAATATATATATGCAGTCCAGGTACGTGAGGAGCACATCCAAACATCATCATTCACCTTTTCAAGCCGACAGAAAATATCTCCATAGCAACTTGCAGTTGCCAACTGTGGCAGCCATTCCCAACCAAGCAAAAAACATTAATTGGCAAGAAAGGATTTGTGTTCTTGAAAATTAACTCGAAAAGTCAAAAGTAGGAGTTACAACTGCTGTATCCTGTGTCAGTGTTCTCCCAGACTGGTTTGAAAAATTCAGGTGATTTGTTTAAATGTAAACATACAAAACTGTAAGTGCTCAGCAAATTTCAGGAAAAATTAGGAATCAGTACCTCAGAGCAGCTTTCATGGGACCCATTCCCAACAGTGATTTGCAACAAAAGACACTGAATATGGATTTACATGAGCAAGAATGAATTTCCAAAAGTTCCATCTACCAACACATAGAAATATACATTTCTTGGCAGCTTATGGGCAATAAAGTTCTTAATGTGTCACAGATCACAAGGTCACAACTCACATCAAAGCTCAGACTATCAAAGCCACTTCAGATACCCAAGATGCTCTCCTGAAAATAATTCTTACACATTTAAAGGGAAAAGAATCCCACAAATCAGTACCCTTTAAGAAATAAATTAAACAAAAATAAAGTTACAAAATCCATCTTCTGGAGTTTGCAGTTTAACACATGAGAAAATACACAGCATATGTGATGCAGAAGAGGTCAACAGTGCTGTAAGGCAAAATTATTTCAATTCCTTCCTTATCCACATTAAGCCCGTGCCCTCGCAGCTCTGAAGCGCTCTGAGACTACTCCTCAACATGAGCCATGACAGAAACAGGGCAGGGTCAGAGAGGTGAGGAAACATGCTGGTCTGGAAGGTGTGAGGCATCCCAGATTTGCTACAGCCACGGGGAAAGAAAGGATACTACACAGAGATCAGAGAGAGGCCACAAAACAAAGCGTGGGTGGAATGGTACAAACACAGCGCCCACGAGAGGCCCCACCAGCTTCTCATCATGGCTATCAGCCTCTGCAAACATTTCAGTGGTTGTCTCTCCACAGCTCTGGTGAGTGGACAACTCAGTGGAGTGTTTATTTTTTTAGTTTTTCACTTTTTAATGCCCCGGGCAAATAAACAACACAACACAAAACAAAACAAAAGAAAGCAACAGGAAAAATAACACATTTTTTTTCCCAGTCCATTTTCAGCGGGGAAAAAAGGTCTGCAGTCACAATTTTTGACCAGGACTTTCATTTCTTGAAAGTATCTCCCCCTTTGCACTACAAAGCAAAGATGAAAGGTGTTAAATTTTTAGCTACTGGATAAAAGCAAGTGCTGCATAATGGTGGAAGTTGTACCAAGTCTGCAGGAGATCTGTAAATGCATCTGAAACCTAAATGGATCCACAGACTAAATCCTGCCATTTGCAGGAAGTCATTTAGAAATAACCTGGCTGGTTCTGGTTTTCTCCAAAATTTGACATAAATGAGAATTTTGGGAGAGTGGGGAAACAAGCACTATTCTCAGCTGGTACATTCCCCTCAGCTTCCAGTTGTCCTGGGATCAGGATCATAAAGAATGAAAGGCAAAAGCTGTCAATTAATTTGCATGCCTTTAAAACAAAAGTGAGGAGAAATGAGGCTTCCCCACCCCAAAAATTTTTGTGTCCCTTCTCTCCATGCACTGATAGGGATGAAGAGACTGCCTCAGCTGCAAACTGACACATCCCACTAGGAAAACTGTCAAGGAGAGGAGGATTTAAGGACATCCCATGGCAATCACAACAGCCGTGTCTGCTGCCAAGGCTCTATGAAGCAGCCATGTCCCCCTGTCTCTTGATCTCTGAAGTGCCCTCAGATCAGTCTGGGGAAAAAGTGTGCTTTAGTGCAGGCTTGAGAAAACAGAATAAACTGAGCGAGTATCTGTGAGCAAAACTACAGAAAGTTTTACCGGAGCACAAGTCCTCAGTGCTTAGCATCAGGCCATTAAAATTCTTGGCAGCAGCACACAGTCCTGGCTTGCCAATGGCCCACTTTCATGCAGCCTACTTTTGTTTAGAAAAAAGCCTTCAGAACATCCTGAATTTTAAACCTTTCTTCAAGCTATAATGATCAGGGAGATTAGCTCTGATCAGCAGTTTTAGGCCATATGTAAATTCGGTGTCCCTAGGCAGAGTAGCAAACCATGAAATACCCTTCTTTTCTCCCTTTGGCTGGCAGGAATAAGGAGGCTGCTCCACAGATCCTCATTAATGTTGGTCCACACCACCTATTTAGCATTCAACAGGTTCTAATGCCTGGGCCTATGAGGGACTAGCCTGCAGCTGAGGTATACCAGATTGGCAAGAGAAAAACCACAACAACAAAGAAATCTTTACTTCTTTCAGTTTCTCTTAATTAACACTTTTTTTATGTTTTCACTTCTTCAGCTGCTGCAGCCCAAGCAAATGTAGAAGTATTTAAGCAGCATCACCACTACCCATCCTCACAGTTTATGAAAAGGCTAAAATCCGTAAGCTGAGGAAGATTTTTTTCCTTTACTCCAGCACACAGTGTTTAAAGCCCTCAGGGCACACCAAAGTAATACAACGATGTACCAGCACTGAGTAAATATCACAACACTTTTTATGGAACAATATATTTAATATTGAGCCATGGTGGGCATGAACAAACTCCCTGCTACAGCCTGGGCGGGAGAGCGTCTCTCCCTGGATGAGGTCTGAGAAAACAATCCCTGCCTTTATCAGGAAATTTGATTTCGTTTCATTTAGGAAAGAGACATCTCCATTCAGCAGCAAAACACTCTGAACAAAGGTTCTATGAGAAATGGCTTCCAAATTGTGGTGCGTGGCAGGAGGTGGCACAATCAGCAGCTGGGGATGTGTCTGTGCTGGGGCTGCTCTGAGCACAGCACGGACTCCTCTGCTCACTCTGCTTTGAAGGGAATGTTAATAATGCTGTAACTGCTGCTTTAATCTATAGAGTGATCTGGGAAAACACTCGGAATTTTGATGTCCTTCCCCTACACTTTCCAGTTGGAGTAGCTACTTGTAAAGGAACCAACAGACAAATCGTAATCTGCAAAGCAGGAAGAGGGGAAAAACAAAAGGCTTGCCTGCTTGCTTGCTTCCAAAAGGATTGTTCAGCTTGAAGAAAAAAAAAATTAAAAAAAAAGGAAAAAGAAAAATGAGTTAAAACTTTATTCAATAGCAATGAAGCCTGAAGCTGATAATTTCAGCTTTCTGGGATACAGCTGTAGCAATGAGAAAATAAGAGCCCAAAGGATGGATAAACTATATTATCTTAACTAGCAAAGGCAAGTCTTCAAAAAATGAAATTGGAAAAGAAAAGCTATACTATTAACTTCTTTTTTCTCTGGCTAAGAAAATATGATCAAATTTTCAATTCTTTAGTTCTCTCCTAGTAAGCCTGCAGCACACACCAAGCCTGCTGAAAGTGTAACCTCCCCAAATGAAACTGCCAAATAAGCAAGATTACAACAAGCCCAAGAGGCATGTCTATCTCTTGGTCTTATAATTATTTTGAGTACTGTAGGTTTTTTCTAGCAGAAGCTGTGATAGAGTTCAGCTTAAAATCAAGAAGGCAAAGCTGTTTAAATTAAAAAAATAAGAAGTTTGCAAAACAATGCTCGCGAGTGTGTCCAAACAGTAATGTCTGCAATTTCATGATCCATTACCCTGTCTGCTAAAACATGCTGATGTGTTTCCACTGCTCCCGTTTCCCATGCCCCTTCTCTGCCACAGCTGGGAACCCAGCTCCTGTGTCAAATTTTGGCCAATCAGATTTGGGACCCACTGATCCCATCTGCACAAAATGTTGACATAAGAGCAGCACTGCCCACGTTACATTGGTTAAATCTATGGTAAACTTTGCTTGCTAAACCCGCATCTGTTTTGATAACCTTGTACAGCAGGGCAAAATCCATTTGCTCACAGCCATATCAGAGACATTTCAATTTCTCAGGTCCCTCCATTAACAGAATTACATTATTTTAGTGTTATTTCTATTTTTTCAGTTTAGAGGAATATTCATTCAGTGTCTGGCCACTATTCGCCAGAAATTCTCAGAGTGGTTTTAGGGTATGAGCTTTTTCTCCAACACACTTTATCTGAGCAGTCCTTCAACTTGTTCATATTTTTGCAGAATTTGTCAGGCCAAAACCTTAAACCCCTTTTACTTAGTTGCTGCTGGCACTGGAGTTACTGTGTCTCAGTGGAATGTAGATCCCAGATCCCAAGTACCCAGATCCCATTTTTCTGCATTAAGACAATAAAATGATGTCTCTTAGTAGAAGAATCCCAAGCAAGTTTGATTGAAAGGCATCAGTAGGATGTTCACACTCTTTACATTCATCCTGGCTTCATCCCCGTAAAAGGAGGGATAGGGATTTTTACAGGGCAGATAGTGACAGGACAAGGGCAATAGATTTAAACAGAAGAAGGACAGGGATAGATGGGATATGGGGAAGAAATTCTTCCTTGTGAGGGTGCTGAGGCCCTGGCACAGGGTACCCAGAGAAGCTGTGGCTGCCCCACCCCTGGAAGGGTCCAAGGCTGGATGGGACTTGGAGCACCCTGGTCTGGTGGAAGGTGTCCCTGCCACGTGGAACTGGATGGGCTTTAAGGTCCCTTCAACCCAAACCATTCTGTGATTCTGTGATTCCAGGGCTCGCTCAAGCCCAGCCCAACCCTGCAAACGTTAAAATTCCTCTGACTGTGGCACTTCCACAGCCTGTGGGAGGAAGAACCTATTCTTGCATATAGGAGGAAACTCTATAGTGTTTAATAGTTTGATTTGCTATTATGTGCTACTGCATAAGTTTTATTTTAATATCATGCTACTGCTGTGATTGCATTTTTATAATTGGTGCTCTGCCCCAGAGGAGAACTTTTTGAAGAGCAAAAAATGCTACCTAGGTGCTGACTCAGAGAATTTACAGAGTGCTATGGGTAGCAGTACTTAGGTATGAAGCTTTCCAGCAAAGGTGCTGCAGGTGCTAAAGAATTCAAACTGCCCAATCAATGACATTAATTAATGGTTCATGCAACAAAATATAAAAGAAAATTAAGCTAGTGAATTAAATCCTGAAAGCAACATCCCATACAGGGTCGAGCTGAGATGCTGACAAGCTTCTGAAATTTTGTATATTCTAACAAATCCAGGGCTACATTATGGCCACATTCTGAATCCAAGAGCTGATGGTGTAGCAGGGATGATTTTTGCTGTGCTAAATAGGGCTGGTTGCCAATTTCATCTCCAAAGACTCGGATTTGTAGTACACGGGCTTTTAGCAATAGCAAGCCTGTATGAGTTTCACTGACATTCCTACATCCATTGATTTCACAACATGCCAATCCCAGCCAACACAAGGAATTGTCATTTAAGAGCAAACCACAAAGAGATCTATCACTAACACTCTGTCTAGCTTCAGTGTTTCAGATGCCTTCCAAACTTCTCAGATACACCACAGGAGCACAGGGTTGATGGCAAGAAATGACACATAAAAAACTTTTAAATAACACCTCTTTAAAAATTTAAAGCTCCTTTAAAGAGAGATACTGCATTTATAACTGTTAATGGTGAAAGAGGATGACTGTTCAAGAGATTCCTTTTTAATCAAACATCATGAAATTCAGATTGTAAAAACATACTGAGACTGGCAATATTTTCAAAGCCCAAAGGTTGTCACTATAGATGAGAGACTTCTGCTTGGAGCATCTTCATTCGAGAAAAGTAAAAAGGGTTTGATGAAATGAATGCGCAGAGTTGGGGGGGTTTGGTTGTTTGGGTTTTTTTTTTACTTTGTTTTTTTTACTTTCCACCCAATAGGGGAAAAACATCTTTCTTACCTCCCTCTGCGATGTCAACTAAACTCTGCCCTTTTAAAGCCTAAAGCAGCGAGGCCAAGAAATACAGTTTTCATGTGTGCTTAATAAAATTATACCCTCGAGTAGACTGGAAGAAAATTCATAATATATTAATTGAATGAGTAATCACACGACCCCATGGACAAGACCTGCAGTGTATTGCAAATTATTTCATTAATTAAAGGAGCTTTGTCTTGAGGTGTGTCTCTCCGTTTCAAAACCATGTTAAAAATAAATTTCCCTGCCACGTTTCCTGACAATGCTTTTGATGATTAAAATGAAATGACATTAAAAGTAGACTGTGCTCTTTACCTTTATAATGGAAATCATATTTTGTTTTTCTCTCAGCGATTGCACAGAGGAAACTGAAACATTTTCATCCAGTAACGTACATCTCCTTTCTTGCAGGTGCTATATGTTCTGCCATAATGTTTGCATGGCAAATATTGCTATTTTATACATAATCACTTTTTTAATGTAATGTTCCTGTCTGTTAAAACAATTATTAAATATTTCTAGTACTCTTGAAATCATGTTTTACCCACACTAATTTTTAGAATAGAACATTCTGTATAAGCGCTCTGTTAAAAAACAGATTTGGAGCTGGGACAGAACTGTCCAAGAACACTTCCACTACTGTCACCAACATAATTCTTAGCACACAGTACTTTCCATTTTCAAACTACAAGTGGTTTTTAAGTATAATAAGTAAGGACTGAGGAAAAACCGGTTAAAATTCTTTATCCAAGTTGTTTTCTACTTTACTTTGGAATCAAAATTTATTTGCCTTCATAGCATTGCCTTGTACAAAATTGAAACCATGGAACTGAAGTCATGTCGTTTCCATTAAAAGAATATTCAATATATTTTACTGCTCTGTGCTTAAATCACAGCAATGATGAGCTACATTTTTATTCCCAAAAATCACTGTCTTGAATATGTATCTGTTAATATTTTCCTCAAACCACATATGTAATGGCTGGAGTTTCCGACATGTACCAGCAGAAGATGGATTGAAAGCAAGAACTCTGAGATCTCACCTTCAACCTGTCTATCACATTCCCTACGTGTGATCCTAACAGCACCAGCTGACAGCACCTTTGCCCCTTTCCCTCCACAAGAAAGCCAATAATAAGCTTTTCAACATTACCAGAAAGTTCTTCAAGTACAAATGTGTTATCTTAAAATAGCTTCTCTTATTTACTTTCGAGCATGTTAGTGGTGCTCATCAGGAGGGCTTGATTTCTAAACATAAATGTAATTTTTGGTGGACAGCCATGGAAAACTGCTACACAGAAATAGTGCAGCTGTGTGTGGAAATGAATAGTGGTGTGCAAACCAAAAAATACACTTTCTGTATTTAACAGATGTGATCTGAATGAAGAAGAAGTCCAAGAATGTCTTTTTCTAGAAGTTGTGCTCCATGTCTGAAAGCCAAGTGAACTATTTTGAATATTGCTATAAAATACCATAAACTTCTCATACTGCAGAAATAGATTACTGTGGGGTCATTCTCACTAAGGTTTCCTTTCCTATTGCAATTGCTTTCACTCTTCCGAGGGTAACGTGCAACTCTTTTTTGACTTCATGGGATTACAGACTGCAATTTAAACCCCAAGCACTATATTTAATGCTGAGGAGAGAAAAACTGTGAGGGCATGAAATAAAGGGAAAAATGAGAGCAAAAAAAGTAAAGAAAAATATGAACCTACAGTTTAAAAATAACATCTCTTTTCTCCTTTTTTTTGGTTTCGTTTTTAAAGACACTACATATCTGACAACGCCTTTCAAATAAAACTGGGGAAATTAATCAGGTTAACCTGCAAGGGAACAACTAATCCTGCCACTGTGCAGTGGTGAGCTTTCCATTCACCCGTGTATCTCTCCCACAATAAAAGAAGGATGGCTCTGTCTATTGCCTGATGCTGGCAATGCACACTGAGGCAAATCCTGCCTGCACTGACAGTTTATTGGCTTTTTTCCTTTGGCACTTGGAGCAGTGGCCGCAGCACAGCCCTGCTGTCAGAGGGGACGATGTCCCTCAGCCACGACACCTCGGTGCGAGGATGAGGTGGGCGGGATGGGGCTTCAACTGCTGCGTCCCTGACACCAGCCTCAAACCATATCATCAATTTATGGCACATGATTGCAGGTTCTGGGGATTTATCATCCTTTTCATGCACTTTTAAAGGGTCTGGATGAAATATGTGCGGTGTGGATGCTGCCAGACCCTGACTCCTGTAGAGCCTGCAGGGCTGCCGGCCTGCAGAGAGGTGACGGCAAGGCAATATCCACAAACGGTGATTTAGAAGTATATAAACACAAACTGAAGGTTTATATCACTAATAAAGCCTGGCCAGAGGGCTGCAGCATGCTCCCTCCCTGCCGTCTGCCCCACAACTATGAGTTTTTTTCAGATAATGCTTTTCTGGGACTGCAGGATCTTTCAATTAATTGATTACATGGATGAGTTTATCTCATGTGTCCAAAGTGCTTGGAGCTTTAAAGCTCATCCCTCTCTTTTCCAAGAGGACAGAGGGAGATGCACAAAGCAGGTGCAAAAGTCCAGGTGAAAAATCCACTGGTAAGTAAATTAGTGCCTAAATTTCCTTTTGCAAACAATTACATTCCGAATTAAACCCTGAATTAAACAAATTCATTTGAGACCTTGTGTTCCAGTACCCACCAAGGACTGCAGCATTTTTTTTTTTTTAATTCATTTGTTCTTTAATTAAGAAACATGCTTATTTTTATTTCATGAGCCTTGGCTATAATGCAAAAGGAGCCAAAATCGCCAACCATCACTGCTTCCACTGCTCTGTGCGTGGAAGTGTGAGCTCTTCACCATATAAATCATCCAAGGCATGGAGACCACAATGCTTTTACAACCTTTAACATCAGGCATTAACTCTGATCTGGCCATAAGACTGATTTTTGGTGTATCTGGTGTGTAACTATGGAAAAGCAGAAGAAAGCTCATTTTAGGAGGAGGGACAGTGAGCACACAAATCACTTGTGGAGAAAGGCAAAGGGGATTTTCTGTCTGGGACTGAAGAGGGTGACTCATTCCCAGTCCTCCCAAGCAGGCCAGTAATTCAACCTGTGCACCTAAGCTGGTCTGGAGCCTTTCCTGGGTTTAACCTATTTCTGCTGGAAATCAGGACTAATTGAACCCTGGAGTGGGCTGCAGCCCCCAGCTCCCAGAGACTCCCATCACAGACCCAGGCTGAGTGAACTGCTAATTGCTACACATGAGATTATTTTAATTTCCTCCAAAAGCACTGGTTTAACCACACTTGTATACCTGGGAACCTGTTAATTACTTGGTAAGTGCTTTAATGGGCTACTCCTTTCAATTTCCTACAAGCAGATTACAGTGGATGTACAGCTTTGTCTGCCATAATAAAACACATTATTAGTAAATACGTATCTTTTCTTTCCATCAGGCACATACACAGTAACTAAAATATACCAGAATCCCTATTAAAAGATCAGATAATATTTGTGTCTATATAGGTTCATCTCTCCGCAGTATATGCACTTCGTACATATATATGTAAAAATATATGTCTATACATACACACAATAACAATATTCATAGACAGCTGTATTTTATTCCACACAGATCTGAGAAAAATTTCCTACTGGGATATACAAAGCAGCTGTGCATAATTAGCCTGGCTTCTGCTTGGCTTCTGCTTGGAAATTTAAATATTGACGTTACAGATGTTTCTACCTAGTTCACATCCGTTACATTTGCAGGGCAGATTACAAAGGATTTCAAGGCAGCGAGTGGAGTTTTGCTGAAATGCAGATGATTAATCCTAAGCAGAGATGGCTGAAAGTTTGCCATCAGCAAGTTTTCGAGTTTGCCCAGAACTGCACACATCTGGAAGCAAAGCAACTTGAAAACTGCTCTGCTGAGTTATACCCAAAGCTGAGCATCCCATCTCCAGTAGGAAGGACTGGGGAAACAGGCTGGTTTTAACAAAAAAGGAGTTTTGTGTATTCTTTAGCTTCCTTTGACTCAGAGGCTTCCTCACCCCCAGCTTCATTCTAATTTATTCTTTTGTTTTCCACAAGAGCTCATAGCAGTAAGTTTCATAATTAAATATGCAACATTTGACATTTCAAATCTCCTCGAAATCAAAGTATTGATGCAAGTGGTGCTGCTCTGAATCAAAAAATTTCAGGTTCAAACATTTAATCTGGAGATAGCTTTGAGGTGAATTTACTGAGCTATTTCTTCTTTGCAGGTCAAATCTATAGATACTTCTAAGTTTTCGACTGCAAAAACCCCAACTCAATAAAACATCAACAAATATTTATGCAGAACACAGTAATTTCTGTGACAAAAAGATGTAAGTGTCACCTTAACCCTGGTGCACGCAGAATCAGAAGACTGGAAAACTCCAGATTCTACTTTTACCCAGATAAAAAGATATTATATCCTTTACTATCCTTTTCTAATGGCTCTTTGTGATTTCTTTTTTTATTTTTAGTTTTAATCTTTTGTCAAAAAGTCGACTTGTAAAAACACCCTTTGATTTCCCTCTGTCCCATGGGATTTATAGGTCAAAAGAAAGAAAAAGTCTTTGAGACTTCACCAAATTCAATGCAATCTGATTCTTTTTACAGCTTCGGTAACCTTCTTCTGCCACAGGCTAGCAAGGATTGCAAGGCACAAATAAAGAGAGTCTGGAAAACAGTACCATAATATTTGAAATGTATCAAAGCTGGCAGCAGGTGTGTAAAAGTCAATGATGCCATATTTATTTTTGCCACTTTGCTAGCCCAGCCTGCCTGTTGTTTCCCTTTCTTGGACTCTTTTGACTCCATCTATCACATACAATCCCATTTCTATTAATTTATGTACTAAACTTGTTGTTAGGTTAAGTATTAAAAAAACCCAACAAACCAACCATCCTGGCAGGTTGTTCCTGATAAAAAGGCACCATTTCAGCACCAGTTTTCATTCACCTGAACCACTGCACTATTTTCCAGTGCAGAGCTACCAGCGATACTCAGCCCCTTCCTCACGCTTTATCCATCTCTCCAAATTACTACTTTATGATACTGAAGAACCCTCTAGGCTATTCTTCTTAATTCCTTCTGTTTCCTCTCTAAATGTCTCCAAGTGTCCCTTTATTTCCAGCAATTATTTATAGACATCTGTCAGTCCAGGCTCCTTGGCTGGAATGCAATGGATCCAGGCTATTGTGCAGCACAGAAAACAAGTTCCTTCTTTTAAATGCAATTCTCAAGCAATTTTGCTAAAGCACTGCAGTTAAGATTTTACCCCACTGGGTTTGCAGCATATTGTTGTAAGTCACATAATGTCAAATGTGTTTAAAATAATTTCTTTTGAGTGCCTCCAGCAAGAGAAATGAGGTGGCTGCCAAGTTCATTTAACCCTCCTCCACTTTCCAACCTTTAGAGAGTGAGGCATCCAAATGTTTCTGTCTGCCTATGGAATCCACGGGATTGGAGTCACCCCCATTAATGTGCTGAGGCGAGGCTGCTGCAAGACACAGATCCTCAACCCTTGAGCTGGCAGCTGGGAAAATCAGAGATCTACAGGAAATAAACTGGGTCATAACTCAGAAAACAAAAACATGAGAAATCAGCAGTACGGCGAACACAAAACCCATTACAGTCAGTCCAAAAATTGCCATCAGTGCCACTGAATCGGGCTCAACCATTATTTTCCTGGTACATAAATGCTGACTGCAGTCTCATGCAGAAATGAGAGCTGGTATAAATAAAAAACAACAAATCAAACCGGTTCTTCTGTCTTCAAACAGTTTCTACTGGTCTTCCAATTTATTTATTTATAATAAATAGCCTCCAAGTTTGCAGTTCCTCCATGAAAAGACCTAATAGAAATCTCAGCACATCTGTGGTCACTTTAAGCACACGTTTAAGTGTACTTTTGTTAGGATTTGACTCTGGGCTATTTTCAGAACCATGACAATTTTCCCTGAAAAGAGCTAATTTACTGTAACTAACTATATTATTAAATTTCCCTGGGAACGATATATCAAGAAAGAAATCTGTAGCAGTACCACCTAGCAGTCACATATTTTTATCATTAATTATAAGATCTGGCAAGCCCTAGCTTGAAATTCAGATGAATACTCATTGTGATTCACTTTATATTCTTAGTAATTATAGGCAGGTATTTGCCTCTCCAGAAATGTGATGGCACATAAATTGTAGGTGTCCAAATAACCAGTGGTGTTTACCGTGAGTCTAAAAATCACACACACAAAAATTTGAATGGCCTTAGTGACATAAAAAAAATCTATTTAAATACCATCCAAACCATCCTCACTGGGACTGTGCTCAAAAGACTCTTTAATTATTCATAGACAGATTAAATAAATACAAAAATCACACACTGTTTCCATGTTTTCTTCAGTTCTGGTGGATTTATACCTGTCTCCAATGGCGGAGGAAAGAGGGTTCTTAAAAGGGGCTTGGCACATTCCACTGTAATTTCTGTGTTGCTCCCAAATTAAGGAATTAAACTTCAAATCATTAAGGAAAAAAAAGGTCACTTTTTAAAACAGCAGAAAGATGGAAAATGTGTCTTAGAGAAACACCAAGGAAGTCTAATAATTTTATTTTTAAAATTGAGATTTATATATTTACATTTTTGATGCTCCAAGATTTGTTTATCAATAATTCTCTGATATTGCTAATGAATAGACAACACCTAAGTTTAAATTTAGAGTCAATAAATGAGTGGAAAATCACTAGAGAATTCCATTGGGTTTGTAACTGATAAAATTATGGCCTAACAGGAAAACACACAGGAACCCTGTAATCTATAATTTAAAGTAAGATGATATCATCTGAACGCTTTAAAAAGGCCCCCAAATCCTTCAGATGAGTTTCACAGTCCAGTATATTTGCCTCTTTCTCTACGTAATTGTGCATCTCTCATGGAAATATTGGAATCCATGGACATTTACATTTTCACCCAGGGAGCATCAAGACAAATCCAAGATACCTGTTTGAGCATTTTTTATTTTTAGCAGAATTCAGTGTGTGGGTTTGATTCAGAGTTTGAATGAAGCTGAAGGTGGCTGTGATAAGAAGGTTATGCATCCAATGCAAAACCCTCCTTTTGCAGCTTCAGAAATGAAATACAGCACAATTGTATTTCAAAGGGAAGGACTCGGGAATCTCACATGCAAAGACATCAAGATTTCCATCAAGCTGTGCAGTGCAACCTTTGATTTGGAGCAGCACGACAGCTGGTGGGTCCCTTCCAGCTCTGATAATCTCTGTGATAAAATAGCAGAGCTTGATGAATAATTTGAAGATATGTGCCATAAGTTGTGAAGAACTACGGAAAACTGATGTAAACACCAGGAAATCTTAGCTGAGTGCGTGCCATCTGCATAGAGAGCTGTGACTGATTCCAGCCAGCCCTGATTCTACAGGTTCAATTGTGTGCAAAATAATTTTGCAAGCATTGGTGTTCTTGACACCAGGCAAATGAGGTTATGAAGTTTAATGTGATGAATACCTGGAGGCAAGGGAAGGAGGCTAAGGAAAGGAATGTTGAGAAAAATTATTCAAACTTTGGCTAACGGGAAAGACAATCAAAATGCTAAATGATGCCTGGGTCAATACAAAACGGCAATAGGAGAAAATAGATGAAACTATTGCAGAAGAATTCACTGGAAGCTGGGCTGAGAAACATCTCTACTGAATCAGAAGTATAAACTTCAACATAAGGAGTGGAAAAAAAAGGAAAAGCAAGGAGAGTTTATGGATAATAAAAAAAAAGAATTGCCAGTTAAAAACTGTACTACAACAGAAAAGAGTGTTCCACTGGCAGCTATACTCTCAAATCTGAAACATTTCTTGTTTGACAGAAAAGATCATCCATATCTTCATTACATGCTTGTCACAAGTGAGGTAAATAAACATTTACCTTGAAAATTTAATCTGTTGAAGGAGCAGCTCATAATGCATTTCATACCCACAGGTTTTTAAACATGGAGAACTCCAGTTCCCCATGCAAATGAAAATGCAAAATTCACCAGAAAGCTCATGTGATATAAGGGAAGAGTTAACTTGGATGGCTGTCCCCACATTGAAATTTGAAACAATATTTTACTGTAGAATTTCCTCATCAGACAAAATCAACAGGAAATTTAATCAGAACATTTTCATTACTAACTTTAATTATCAATGTGGTTTTGTTTTGTTGCAACTGTTGTATCTGCATTTACATCTGTTTATCAGCATTGTTCAGTATTTCAATCTGCCCTACAATATTAATTTATTTGTAATGTGTTTTCCATTTATTTGTGTTATTTACTAGACTTATGTTACATAAACAAATAAAAATAACCCTTCCAGTACCTAAACTTACAGAAAAAAAGGTGAAATTCCCACTCTGCACAGATTGTACCTGTTACTTGGTTTGAATCTTAATCATATCCTAGGGGCTGTCTTCACTGAGTTCAGAGATGAATAAAAAAATATAAATCTAAATCAAAGTTCTTATTTCCAAATAATTTTTCTTTTTTTGTCCTTCTTCTTTTTTTTTTTTTAGTGCGGAGAGTCGACAGTTTTGCAAAAAATCATTATCTGCTGTCCTAAAAACGTTCTGTTCAGTGAGCCACAAAATCAGCAAGAAAACTTGTACGATGTGATAATAACGCATTTATCAAAAGAGAATTTGTTCAGGCACTATTCACTGAGCTGGGACTGGCAGGGACTCACCTGTGGCAGATCCCTCCATGACATGACCAACGTAGGGGCCTTCTTTGAACATCGGCCTGTTGTCGTTTTGATCAATGACCAAGATATCCAGGCGGACCGGACCATCAATGGTTTTCCCGTTCATATCCACGACCTCAACTTCCAGCTGTGTGAACAGAAAAAGGAGTAAAGTCATGAGTTCACTGTCACAGCGAGGAGAGAGTAAGAAAATAGCTCTGATCAGCGCTGCTGTAGCCAGACCCTGCCAAAGACACCACTTGCAGCCCATTCTTTTGGACCAGGCTCAGAGCAGATTTCTCCTCTAAGCAAAAGAGAGAGACAGATGTACATTCAAACTGAAATACCCCTTGGCAGCTTGAAAATGCCATATTGCCCAAAGAATGAATAGACTAGAGCTTAAAAAAACCCAAAAAACAAGACCCCTTGCAAATTTGATACAAATCATGTGAAGATTTGGTTAGAATTTGATTCTTTACTTTTATCAAGCACATTTCCAGTGGACACACGTAGAACTATCATTGTAGAATTGACATTATAGCTCACTCAAAAGCATTTTAACAACAAAGAGAAAACAAAACAAAGAAAAACACAAAAAAAGAAGGAATTCTGAAGATATTTAGGCATTTTCTCAATGGTGATGCCATGAAGTGTTTTGTTCGGCCATTTTCAGAGTTCTCTGTGTTTTCTGATCAGATATGGAAGAATGAAAGAACATCTGAAGTCTCAAACAAGCACACACTCACGTCACCTGTGGAACACAAAGATGACCTATGTAGCTGAAGATTTATTTAGGACTTTACTTCCAAAAACTGGAGAGAAAGATCCTGTTGAGCATCTCAACCCTCCAAACCACCCTCAGTGCAAAGTCCCAATGAGTCACCAGGACAAACGACGCCAAAACTTCTTAAACAACAGAGAAATCAATTTAGATTGCAACTGTGTGCTATACCTGCAGCTCTCTCTCCTCACAAGAAATCAATAAAATACAGCAATAAACATGTCTGAGACACCACTATCATTCTCACCTGCCCTCCCCATCCCCAGACTCAACTCTTTAATGGAGTTAAGCCAGCCAGAAAATGAACCTGAGCTCAGACGTTAATATCACTCTCTCCCAGTCTTTCCCTGAGAAAGTGGTGCCAGCAGGGGCTGGAAGTCTCTGAGCATTTTGTTTATACTGTTAATTTATTCTTCATTGCCCTGTCTTATACCTGTAAGTTATTTATAACTTAGTGATAAATCCTCCTGGGAAAGAAATAGGTCAGAATCCCAATTCCTTATTAAAATGGATGGCTTATTATCACCTCTCTCTGTGTTTTGTTATGCTTATAAATACCTTCCACTTTTGTAATTCAATGTGTTGGGTGTGAGTAAGAGCATTGCTGTAAGATTCCTGCTTACAGGCACTGCTTGTAAATAGTGTCACAGTCCATTTTAACATCTACTCACTGCTTATCCTCACTTGTCTAGGAATTGTTCTTGCAAGCCTTTCCCAAGCCTTATTTTTTATTATATAGCCTAACCGCTCAAAGGCAGGCAAATATCCTGATTGGAATGATTCCTGTAGAATCGGCACAGATTAATCTTTCTGGGGGCAACTTCCCCTTCAACTCCCAGGCTTGTTCAACTCTGAACTCCAAAGTCAATGCAGGAATCTTTGATGGCTTGGGATGTGCTGGGGACTGGGAAGGCAAAAGCAGTTTCATTCCTGAACTACATTAAAGTCAGATACAGTTTTAGCTACAGTTGGAAACTGCTGACAAAATGAATCATAAAATAGTTTGGAATGGACCTTTAAAGTTCATCTACTCCAACACCTTTCACTGGGCCAGGTTGCTCCAAGTCCCATCCAACCTTGCCTTGAAGGTTTCCAGGGATGGGGCAGCCACCACCTCTCTGGGCAAGCCACGACAGTGTTGTACCACCCGTATTGTAATTTTCTTTTCCTTATATCTAGTTTAAATCTGTTCTCTTTTAGCTCAAAACCATTACTCTGTCCTATCAAACAGGCCCTGCTAAATATTTATCCCCAACCCTCTCGTAACCCCCTTTTAGGTACTGAAAGGGGCTCTCAGGTCTTCCTGGAGCCTTTTCTTCTCTGGGCTGAACACCCCAACTCTCTCAGCTTGTCCTTATAGAAGAGGCTTTCCAGTCTTGTGCTCATTTTTGTGGCCTCCTCTGGAGTCACATATCCACATTTTTCCTGTGCTGAGCACTCCAGAGCTGGACACTTTATCATAGTAAAAACTGACTCATCAAAACTATGTTAATTGCTTTGGGAAGTGAAAGAAGAGCAATATTTCTCTGTGAAATTCCAGCAAATAATTTTCAAATTCAAGATAATTTGCTCTTAATCTATCTCTCAGTATCAAGTGACTGTGCTGTTCATTGGAAAGAACAAAGACTTTGCTAAATTTAAAAAACTACTTCAGCTGCTTTATCAAAATTGTAAGTAATTTAAAACAAAGGCTGATCTAACACTAGTTTTTGGGGTTTTCTTCTCAGACTTGCACAGATGAAGGAAATGAATAAGAGATTCTTATTAATGACTGAAATAGATTTACTTTATCTTTGCCAAGTCCACTGTATCTGAGAGCAACTGTCCAAAAAATTTGGCATGACAGCTCTGCAGGAACAGTTACATGATCTCTTCTTCATTTTATTAAGATGACCGAGGACTTTATTTTATTAATCTTTGTACAATAGTTTTCAAGCCTGTCCTAAGCATTATTAACTCACCAGCTCCTTTTAAACCCATTCTTCTACAATGTTTTCAAAATAAAAGCCTGCAGCACTGAAGTTACGACCATCTATCTTTATATGACCAGTTTGTGAAAGAAGTTGTCTGATATCTTATCTTGCATCCCCATGAAAAATCAACAAATTAAAAAAAAAAATCCATAAAATCTGCTCACAAAATAACAACAGAAGTGTATTGTTATTTCCAAAAACCCAACACACGCAAGTGAGAAAAGCATTCAAGTAAAAGACAATACTGGCACTTTGAACAGGCTGTAAACAAAACCAGGTGGAAAATTAGATTGTCCTAACCAACAGAACTGTGAGATTTCAGTCTTTCAATGCAGCAGGCATTGTGGTTTTAATGTAAAACTTGACTGATGTATGAAAGATACTGAATTAATTCTTTAGATAACAAGAAATTGTGATGGCACTTTCAGAAAGGATCTAAGTTCCTACCTGAGTATAACAATGCAGCTCCAAGGGCAAGTGCTCAGCATAAGGACAGATTGAAAATAAACCAACCTGCAGAGTTCTGTAGCTTGTGAAAAGCTGATGCTTTCCCACTTAAAAGTTATGGAATTATGTTCATGGGGATATAAACTAGATGGTCCCTTCCAACCCAAACCATTCCATAATTCTATGACAATGATGAAGTTATGTTCACCATAATATAACCAGTGATTTTCAGGAACTCTTGAGGCTAAACCCCAATTTCATTTTTGACATAAGTGTACATGCAAACTACAAAGGCTAATCAAGGCTTTAGGAGAAATTTTGCACCTCACAGCACAGAACTCCATGATCAGATACAAAGCAGACTTTGGCTGTTGCCTCTGATATAGGTCAGAAACACTGATCAAATTTGGCATAGCAATGGAACAGGGGAAAGCAACATGAGCCCCCAAACTGCAGGCAGTAACAGATTTTATCCTATCTAGAAAACTCCTGCTAAACCCTTTCCCTTCTCAAAATGGATTGTTTCTAGACTTCCCATCCAATTTCCCTCAGCATACCCAAAGCCAGGATCTTTCACCACCCCAAACATAATGATCTCATCAGAAGTTAAGCTTATTCAAAGTTGCTCATTTTAAGCTTTCTGCTTTATTTTAAATAGTCTTGAATCCTTCCTACTCTGCAGTCAGCAATAACATTTACATGAAAAGATAACCAGTCTCATTCTTAGCATTACTTCAAGTAATTTCAAAGGTTTCTCTTCACAGAAGGGTTGTTTTCATTCATTTATTGCTTTTGGTGAAACGATTCTAGAGAGCCACCTTCCTTCTCTGCATATAAATGTCTATTTTCCCTTTTCAGCCAGCCAGCCAGCCAATGGCCCATATAAAATTACATCATAAATTTGGAGATTTTCATAAGTAAATCTAGAATATCTTTTAGTGCTTAATTATCTTCAAAGCCTAAGACAGGCTATTTAGTCATTACCTGCCATCTAATTTTAATTTCCAATTTGTTGCCCATAGGAATGTTTCTCACGGAATTTTTCCATTTGTTTCAACAGATGGTTTTTCTACTTATTCCTCATCCCCAGCTTCACAGGAGCACTGCACCATCCAAGAGACTGCTACACCACCACCTGCCCCACCTCAGTTATTCTAATCACTGCTGAATTTATTTATTGATCAGATTAATTATTGAGAATACTTGTTGGGTTTATTTATCATCAATTTTTAAGTGTGGATTGACAGTAAGGAAGGGCAATGGACTTATGGATCTTTCATACAGGCAATTTCCTCGTAAGAAAAGAAAATTTGGCCACCTCTGGGTCATAAAAAGTAGCGAAGAAATTCTTTTTATAGTGAAAGATCGTAGTAAAAATTGTATGCAATTACCTAACACAACTCAGAGAAGACAATAATTCAGACAAAGAGAAAATAATTACAATTAAATTTTCCTGATTTAAGAATATGAATAAAACATGAACCAATTTTTATATTGCTCCTTAAGAGATGGAGGGAGAGGATGCAAAGCAAAAACATTGCTTCTCAGAGGTAAACACAACTCCACATCAAATACTTGATGACAGGGTATCGACCACCACAGCACAACTGTACAGATGGTGGCAAAAAGCAGCACCATTAACTGCAATTAGAGGATTTAACCTGGCAATCAGAGTTAGAGCCAAGGTGGAAAGAGATTAATTAGCCATGTAAGTACTCCAGGAGTATCTTCCACAGGCTTTATCTTGCATCCATCCAAGGATTGTTGCAGTGTGAAAACAAAGACATTGAACATTTCCTGTCAGTTGATGATCAGCACAGGGACTTTGGGAAGCCTAAAGTACCACCCCAATGATTACAGGGATCATTCTACTCCTCCTTCCATTTCTTACCCATGAAGACAGGAGGTGAAAAAGCAGCATCTTTGCTTTTATTTTAAGAAGGGTGCTTATCTTTATTAGAAATGTTTTATCTCTAATATCTTCTGTTGGAGAAACACTGCTGGAAGAAAACGTAGAGCATTAGAGAATTTCCTGAATGCAGATGTTCCTTTACCCTCAGCTGTAAAGTATTTTACAAAAATATGGGAAAAGTATGCAATGACACATCAAACTACAACAGTTTGGCACCTCTGCACCAGGTGAAACATCAAAGAATTTCATCAAGGACCTCACTAAAATAAAAATCTGCACTGGCCCATCTTACAATCCTAGAATTACACTGCAGTTATTACACAGTTCCTATTTTCCTAGCACAACTCTCTCTTAACTGTGTGCATTAATTAAACAATTTTTTTTTACAAAAAAGCCCAAGACTCCTATCTCTCCAAAGTGACGGGGATGAATTCTGCAGTAAGAGTCACTTCATCTCCTTTGATCACTTCAGATGCAAAGGTTTGTAGACACATTAATAGAAACATTATGAAAAGAAGGAGGAATTTAATATTATAAACAGACAAATATGTGCTTTTATCTCTGGCTTTTAAGGCAGTGGTCTTAATACTTTAATATTTAGTCACATCAGTAGACTGAAAGGTCAGGGTCTACATCATATTTTAGTTTGTGAAGCGTGACATGGCAAGTTCTGCCACATTTATACAGTTTAGACTAAAAAGAACCATTTATATTTCCAAAGCTAAAGTTGCATCTGAACCTCTCAGCAAGGGGGTTTATCTGTATGTGACTCAAACCAACATTCCCGTGTTATTTCAACTTTTTTCTTTAAAAAAAACCAGCCCAAGTCAAGAATGTTGTAAAGCCTTAATTAAATAATAAGTTTCTGCACATTTTCCAGATTAGTTTTTTGTGCAGTAAGTCTCTCTATTGTTCATCCTTCCATTGAAGGACGAAGCACAAGAACATTTTCTTGGGCAGTTTACATTCAGTACAGCCCAGCTCCAAAAGTTCCTTGTACCTGCAGCTCCTGTTGCTTTGGGATAACATCAGACACTCTTTTTCCACTGGAAAACCTGGCACTGGCAATCCAGGAAAGCCACAATATTCCTAGAAAATGCCATCAGTGGAATATGCTCAGTGCTGCAAAATGAAGCTAAAATGCTATACATTTAATATTTTTTTGTTTTAATATATTAAACTGCTCCATAGCTCTAAACGAAGCAATTATGAATTCTTTATCTAATTGGATGTATATTCTGTGCCACCATTAGTGTCACAGGAAATGCATTTTCTTCCCCAGCTGTGTCTCTGAATCACAATACTGCTAAAAAAGGTGCTGTTTTCTTGTGCAGCTTAAAGCCTGAAATTTTTCTTTTCTCTGAGTATAAAATAGCCCCTTTCCCTTAAAAAAAAATCACAGAGGAGGAACATAAAAACCCCAAAACTATAGAGAATGATGGCATAAACTGCAGAAAAAATATATTAAATACATACTCATAGAAAGCTTATACCAAAATGAACTCTGACTTTTCTGCACACTAAACCCAATGCCAAAAATTATTTTGATGTTTTCATCTCATTAAAATATAAAATAAACAATTTGGGATTTTGTAGCAGCTTTTTGTATGTCAGCTGAAAAAATAAAACCACAAAATGGATAACTTAAGCTCATCTTTTTTACCACCTATTCCTGAGGTTGGTTTTTAAGTTATAAAAACAAAGCTGGTCAGCAAGTGGTAAGTGATGTTTTCAGGAGGGTTTCATGTCAGTTTGGAGCAGACAAAACATGCTTGTGAGTTGGTGTGACTTATTTTAAGACTTCTGATTTTTAATGTTTAAATATTCGTTATAAAAAATTCTTAGCGAAGATTCCTTGTGATATTCACAGAATACTTGAGGTTTTATATAATACCAAACACCAGTAACCAGCAATTTTCCAAAACTTCAGCCCATCTTTTGCCCCAGCTGTATCCCCTTAAGCCCAGTCCCTCTGAGAAATGTCACTGTCTAGGACACAATGCTGAGCAGTCAGATTGCGGGAGAGAAAGCTGGGTTTAATGGAGAGTTATGCAAAAAGTCACAGGGAGCAAAGGAACTGGGAGCAGAGAAGGGAAGACTCTGACATCATCACAAAATTCTCTCTTCTGTGGTGCAGGAAAGCCCAACCCCGCTGTGGGCAGCAGGGATGAGAGGGTGGCTCGGCAGGAGATGCTTCAGGGCCCTGCCACCCTCACAGAGCTTCCCCACAGCATCTGGGTGCATTTGTAAACCTTCCAAATGTCACAAAATCCCCAGTTTAGGATGGACATAAAGGAGGGGTGAGGTGCTCAAACTGGAACCATCCTGATTAATTATGATTGAACTGATGGAACCGACAGCCACGGAGTATTTCAAAAGAGAATCAGTCACATAAATGAAATAGGCAAAGGGTGGGAGACAGAGATGAAATTACTTCACCAAAGCCACAGCCCAGACAAAATTTAAATCAAGCTTGAATCTGGGTTTTTGATCTCTGCACACAAGACTGATAGCGATATTCCATCTCTTGCTGAGCAAGAGATGTAAAATTAGATTTACAAAGGTTATTAAGCTACCAACATGTGCACAGTATGATTTTTCAAAGTGCCTTATGAGACTGGATAATATATCCTATTAAAATCAAAACACCTTTGAAAGATCTTTGAAAACATAGTTTTCTTCTCAGTGTATCATTTTTCTCCCGCATTACACATTATTCTACATCTGTAAAGATACAAAAACACAAGTGAAAAAATTTTATGTATCTTCACAACAGAAAGCCTCAAAGAATCTCTCAAATGGCTACAAAAATCGAATTAAAATAACTTCTGAAGCATCCATCCTGTTAAGTATTATCTAGGAATTGAAATGAGAATGCCCACTCCAAAAATAACCTCAGTGAACGAATGAGAAGAACATCCCTCAAATCTGTGGTGCAACGCAGCTCTTCAAGGAGCCACGTGTACTTCACACAGACCAAAAGTATTAAGGATGATCATATAAATACTAATTAAAATCTTCCCATATCACAAGAGAACACACGTTGCTCCCCTCAAAAGGGGAGAGGGGATGGGGGAGAGAGAGAAGGTACCAGGATTCACCAAAGAAATCAAGTCTAATCACCACAAAAATATTAAAGAAATCAAAAAGAGACAAAGCAGGACTGAAATAAAAGATTAAGACATAAGCTGTGCTAGAATTTTTAGACTCTATGCTGCACCACAAAAACAACAAAGACACTTACAAAAGCAAAACTGAAAAATAGCTTTGCACTTTTAAATATCTCCTGGCATTATTTGACGCTGTTCACCATTCTGGCTGCTCAAAAATAACTCCAAACGTGGAGGAAGTGGCAAGAGTTTAACAGATTTCATCTCGTGGAAGGATGCAAGAAGCAACAGGGTCAGAGAGAGCCCATAGTTAATCAGACCAAGAACTAAAATGCAAGATCTCGAGTGCATCGGTGACAAGAAAAGTGACTTCTTTAGGCATAAGAAATAAAGGTCAGTGCAAATGCCAGGTATATATCACACATACATTTATTTGGCTTTGTTATTTTTGCTTAAAATAGCTGTTCCTGCAAATGAGTAGGAAAAGATCTTAGAAGTCAAGGATCACTCAGGCTGATACCAGACTGGAACAGATGTAACAGACCAGCTCTCCCTATTTTTAAGTAACAAAAGAAGCGATTACAAGAGCACTCGTACAGAAGACTTTACAGGCTGGACTGGAGGGCCTGCAGGTCACTGCTGCCTTGCAGCCCAAATTTCCAGCCCTGTCAGTGTTCCGGGGATGGCAGTTCACCCTCTTTACCCTGTCAGTGTTCCAGTGCACAGCTGCAGCCAGGACTCCTTCAAAGCCCATCCAAGAGAGCAACGAGTGCTTGGGATCAAGTATCAATGAAGAAAACACTTTGGAGACAAGTTTTTCCTGGTGGAGTTCCTGAAAAATTTACTTTTCCTGTAAATAAAATTGCTCTGCTGTTCCAAATTTGAAGTGATATCACCATACTTTATGCATTTGTCACAGTCATGTAAGATGCAATTCTACAGCATTTCTAAACTTCACCTTTTAGAAGGTTGGTCTCCAGAAGCCAGAAAAAGAGAACTGGATGAGATTTATTTGTCTCTGCTTACAGGATCTAGATGATCGTGCTGCAAATCCCTAAGGGCCCTGTGTTAGTAACTCATTCACATTTCAGAGCTGCAGAACTCCCATCACTGAGAGTCTTTGCTGTGAAAGCTTGGATCATACAAGGTGCCTGCCATGCCCCTTTTCCAGCACATAGGATGTGATGATAAACTGTTAAGTGTTCTGTTTGTGTATCTACACAGTCCCTTTCTCATTTATTTCTTTATTTAAGGTTTTATTTATTTGTTTGTTTGTTTATGTTTATTCTGATGGTAAATCTCCTTGTAACTCCCTCCTTGGGACTTGTAACTTGTAATCTCCTTGTAACTCCCTCTGGCAGCTCCTTCTTTACTCAGCGCACCCACATTACCAACTGGAACCTGCCGGTTTGACCGTGTCCCTGCCATGGAACACCCCTCTCCTTCCTCCCCAGACCCCTGTCCAGTAAACATGTGGCACTTTGCTGCCTGTTTGTTGAGCCAAAGCTGGCACATTTCGGTGCTGATGATAGAAGGTGTGTGGGGAGCACCATGTCCACGACTCGCTCCCTGCTGTGTGTTTGGTTACACTGGACAGTAAAAGTGAGTTTATCGATCTCCCTCAACAGCATCACAGGTTGTGAGTTGTTATACCATGAAGGTTGAATTTTGACATCTGAGTGGGTAAATATATCAAACACACCCCAGAAGTATTCAGAGTTAGCACTTGGCTACAAACAAAACTCTGTTTATCCTGCCCAGTTATTCCTGACTAAAGGAGTTTTTGCTGATTCTGTCTACAGTCAACTTTATTGAATTCCACATTATGCCCAGTTGGTTTTTTTTTCTTTTTTCCAAAAGAGTGTTTGTGGCAGATATTTTTATAATTTAGACAGCTGATCTTCCTGGTAAGAGCAGCTAAACAGAACAGCACATCCCAGATCACACACACTGAGCAGTTTCTCTGTTTCAGTCCAGCAGTGTAGTGGTTTTTTTCCCTATTAGATCTGTATTTCATACATAGGAAAAAGAAAATATCTGAACGGTTTCCACATTATTATAGTAGAAAAATAGTTTGCAGACATGGATATAATGGAAAGACATTCCAAGGGAAGCCTGATCCAAACTAAAATGTTGTTTCAAATCACCTCTTCTGTCTCTCTTAACCGAGTCTTTGTCACTGTGAACATGTTGGACCATCTCTCTACGCTAATTGTGAATAAAGGAAAATTTAGTCAATGAGTCTTAAATGAGGTGAATTAACACAGTAAAAGTCTTTCCTGAGTAGTCAAAGAGTTCTAATGTAATTCCTGAAGGATCAACAAGCATCTGTTCTGTAGTGACACATAGAAAGACAGAATTTATTTCATGTTCTTTTATTTTCCTTGCTTACATTTCACCCAGGAACTTTCTGAAATGCTTCACTGGTCTTCAGCTCTCATGACAACATTACCTGCTAAAACTATTAATTTTAAGGTGCAATTTGCAGTTCTAGTATGCCTCGCTGGATTTATTTATTTATTTTTAAATATCTCAGTCAACCATAATTTACTGCATTTAAGATGTTAGGAAGGCATCTCCTCAGTAAATTTTATGCTCCACCACCACTTTCCCTTAATTCTGAGATCTCACAAGATGTTTTACAACACACAACAGCAATTCCTGTGCTGCCCTTTCATAAAATCAGATTTCAAACCAAATCCACACACTTCTGGTTTACTGATTTACTGATTTGTCACTAACTTTCAGGACTTTATCTGTGCCACATTTCCACACCTATTTTGTTTCTAGAGATGTTCTATGTTTCCAGAGATAAAGAAGGCTTCTCTTTTTCTCTCCCTCATGTTTCTCATAAACTCTGATTTATGACAACTTTATCTGCGCAATTTTCTGAATTCTAACTCTCACAATGTCAACTTTTGTCTTTTTTTACCCTTTTCAAATCATTTTACTATTCACAAATAGTAACAGACATGACTTTGAGTCCAAAAATGCAACCAAAACATTTTTTTGCCAGGATTATGTTGTAGATGTTTATTTTTTCACTGCTTGCATCAAGCTGCACCAGTTGCATCAACTAGAAAAAAGATTCCTATGTGGAATATGCATTTGGCAAAGGGAGAATTGGAAAGTCAAAGAGTTATTGCAGCAAAAAGTAAAGCCTGGATATAGTCAGTCACAAAATTCATTAAATGCTCTTTGCCCCAAAAATTGCAAATGAGAAAAAACCTTTTTGAACTACAGCAATCAGCAAGACCCTTTTTCATGTACCCACAAACCGAATGATCATAAAAGGAGTAAATTCCAGAGGTCATCCCAGCGAGTGCTGAAGGAACATTTGATTATCCTATTGCGAAACTGTAACTCAAAAACCCAAGGAAGGTATCTTTGGAACCCACAGAGATAAGCACTAACAGAGTACCAGGGGTGAATTAAAGGCATAATAGGAACAAAGTACGTCCTAGTACAAAGAGCAATTAAATAAAGGCAGCTAATTTCAAACAAACAGGTTTGCTGTGACAAGTGTGGAAAATTAAACATACAGTATAAACAAATACCAAAGGAGGAGAAATCTTGTATTGTTTTGAGCTGCTGAAATCTACTGGAGCACAGGAATTTTTTTAAAATTTGAAATGTCCTAGAATATGAAGTCCTTGAAGAGATTTTTGAAGCTGATGCTCCAAAGCAACACAGGGACTTCTTGCACAGACCAGACTGTTCAGCCTTGATGTATTTATTCCCAAAGTGGCATTGCACTCACAAAGTGATGGAAAATCATCCCATGGGATTTACTCCATTACACTCCCCTATGTCAATTAAGGGACTTAACATCCCAGTACAGATATTTTCTAAAAATAATGGTCCTGTGTGCTAAAATCTGAACTTTTTTAAAGCAAGAGGGAACTATTTTAACAGCACAGTATGATTTGCTTTAAATGGATTTCATTATAGCTTGGAAGTGTCACTACTTCTGCCAATGTAATTGCAATAGTCCCATTGAGTGCAAGTTATTGCACAAGTTCCTGTCTAAAAAGAGGAAAACAAGATTTATTCACCAAGTTCTGGTCTGTGACTAGGTGTAGTCCTCTTTCTATTCCATTGTTCCCGTCACTTTCTTGTTTTTAAGTTGACAGACACAGCAAACATCATGACTGGACTCTACGGTTCAATAAAACAGTTAGTGGCAAATTGCATGAAAGTTCCTCACTCAGTTCTGCTACATCACCAAAACACGTTCTTCTCCTTCGCCTTGGCAGGATCACTTCTCATCAATATATTGCTGGTTCAGACATAAGATAATTTCTTTTATTTGGAGTAACCTATTTATAAATCTATCACTATTAAGTAACTTGCTGGCTCAATGCAAAACACACAGAGAAACTCAGTCCAATTGATCCCAAGAGTCTGATTTTGGAGCTGAAATCAGTAGCAATCCATCAACCACATGGAGCCTATCAAAAAGACTAAACTATTCTGGTTTTAATTGAGGTGTTTTGTAGAACTAAAAGTTTGCTATTACAGCACCAAGTAAATCCCCTGGCATGGGAATAACAAAAGGCATCTAAACCCAAGTTTGTGAGGGACAATGATTCTATGATTCTATAAGGAAAGCAACATCAAGTGCAAAAGAAAAACCCAACTTAAAATTATTGGATCTGTTTAGGAAGGCAGAAAGGTCTCAAAATCTTTTCTCAAACCTAAAGAAGGCCAAGAAGAATTATTTCAGAACCTCCGTGTTTGTTTCATTTTATGTCAAAGAAGGAAACGGGAACAGAAGGAAACTCAGTAAAACCTCGAGTGGGCTGATTGTTTTCCTGGATGTTAAACATTTTGTTAACATGGTTGTGTCTCCCCTCCTTCCCAAGGCAGGGCTGCTGGCTCACACGAGTGTTCAATAGATGGCACTCTGTGTTCTCCTGCAAGCAGCTCTCACACACCATCGCATGGAGCAGCTGACAGAGAGTGCCTGCTCCGGCTTTACTCAACCGCCGTGATTTTACTACAGACATCACTTAGAAAGAATTGCTTTTTATCAGGAGATAAATGAGCTTCATACCAAACAACTCAAAGAAATTGGAAGTTTTCACCACAGAAAAACATGCTTGTAAGAAACGTATTTTAAGTGATCAGACCTTCATCTCTCACTAAGAGGTCAAAAAATACGCATGAATATGGATCGTCTCTTCAGAAAGGAATCAAAATTGTATAACAGGAACATTTTCCTGCAGAAAAAAAAGACATTCAGAGAAGGATTCACCGAGAGTTCAGTAGAATGTTGGAAAAAAACCCTTTAAAAATGTATACTACTAAACGCAACATTCGCAGCTCATCAAATCCTGACATGTTCTAGAATATGACAGCACCAAACTATGTCACTTAACTGGGTTTGACAGCAGGTAAATTATATCCTCTAAGAGTTTAACAAAAATGAAGTTGTTCACTAAAAAAAAATCTTGATCTGTACAGGATTTCCAATGTTATAAAAATGTTCTATCACTAATAAAACAGCAGACAAGAAAAGTGACATTAAGTTTATTTTTCTGCTTCATGTTCTGCTTTACCCAGCAGAAGATCACAGAGAGCAGAACTGAAGAAATATATGGAAGCACCTTTACTTTTTTTTTAACCTTTTTCTCTGAACAAGTTCTTTTTCAGAACCACATTTATCGTTTAGAATTACCCATCAAAGGCTGCAATTGAGCACATTTCAGCCTTTAGCTTTTGAGCCCAGTGTTGAGTAGCTGTGCAGACTGATCCCTTCAGTCACACGGCATTGCTGGTACACTCTAACCTCCCTTATAAACACTTCTAGGGTTGGAATATGTAATTTCCAGCTCAAAGCTTCATGGCAGCACATGCTGGAGTGCTTATCCTATCCAACACCATGGCTACTATTTTAATTCTATAAATATCCAAATTTATTAAACTCAAACCATCAGAAAACAGATGCACAAACAGCCACTACTGCCCTGCAGCAAACCTGGTGTTAACTGCACAAATAATGCTTTGACTTGCTGCTTTTTCAAGATTCACAGCATGAAGTTAATTTTGGCTTTTTTCATTGTATTCAATATTTGTATCAAATATTTATTCATTAATAGATGTAGCTGGATGAAATGGGCTCAGATTGAAACCTACAGTGCAAAAACAGATTTGCAGTTGCCCATAGCTGTGAGCACCCAATTTTTACCCAAAAGTGATTGATTTTATTGATGAAAGTGCCTTAAATCTTCGGTATTTCCTGGAAAAATGCAAACTGTTTTTCCTTGATCTTGCTTTTATACCTGTTGCAGTTTTATAACCTGATCACAGGAAATAAGATTAGTGACTAACACAACACTTGGTCAGCCTGCAGGTTTGGAGCTGAGTATTTTTTAAAGTCCTTCCCATACAGAGAAATTTGGAATCAGGGCTCTTTTTTGCCATCACAGTGCAAATATAGTTGGTTTAATTCTTGTCATAATGAAACCTTAATCTGTATAAGCAAGTTAACCTCTGGAGATCCAGAGGCCAAATAAAAAGTGCATCAAAGAACAAATAAACAGGAAAATTCTGTATTTACCAAGGTAATAACCTATATAAGAGCCTAATAAATATTTCTCTAATGATCATTCAACCTTCATATCCCCTACTCTTTCACTGCCAAGAAACTTCACTTTTCTGTTACCAAGGGAGGTTTCTGTGCATCCGTGTTCCCTCAAGTAAATTTGACTCCAAATTTGTATATTATTAATGGTAACATTTCTTAGACTTATTTCTTGTTCCTTCCACCAACAACCACAAAAGCTCATTTACCTTATGCAGAATGCAATTAGTAGGTATCATATTTATTTGACAGCTTTCTCATTTTCTCAATTCTGTGTAATTTGACAGGGACTATTACAGATCTGTAACTAGTCTTTCAGAATGACTTTCACAAGGTTAGTTCACTTATTAATTGACCCTTGGTAATGGTAATTTAAGAAGCATATTAATCTCATCTGTCAGTTCCAACACATACTAGATGTATAAAATAATTCGTCTTTTGCAAGGAGCCTTGCAACAGAAACGAAGTGTCTAAATTTTTAATTAATATACATTTTCTCTCAACAAATGGGATTGGAGTGGAAGGAGACTCCTTTTCAGTGGTTTTCTTTATTCTGCTTTAGAACGTCTGTTTTTTCTCATTGTGAAGATAAACACTATTTCACCAGTCAATAGAGTCTATGATCCAAATAATCTTCTACAAAGGACATTCTGGTATTTTTAACAGATTCCTGAAACTTAAAAATGTGCAAACAAAGCATTTGGCACTTCCACAGCAATGTCTTATTACATACACAGATTAGAGGTATCTGGAATTAAGGAGATTTAATACACAAAGAACATTAAACAAAAGATTACTACTCAGAAATTGAAAAACTTCAACCAGGAGCAGATGCTTGAAGTTGCAGTAATCTTATCAAATCTGTCTTTCTGATGCATCACAGCTTAACCAGAGCCTGCAGTTTATGTCTAAGAAAGAAGCACTCAACATTCTTAATCCCAAGTAAGGGCCTTATGTAACTTCTCCCTCTTTTTTCCTTTCATTAACTAAATTATGGGAGCAGTGAACAGCAAGGGAACTGTGTAAAGAATCACTTGTGCCCTTAGTGTGCCATCTGCTCTTCGTGAAACACAGGGGAAATGCAGCTGCTCCCCTGAAAGTTCCAGAGGGCACAAGCTTTCCCTGGTGAGCCTGCAGAGTTATCATTGAGGGCAGCACAGGTCTGAGGGGGAACAGAGATCCTGTGGGCTGTGTTTGAAAGTGACGAAGCTGAGCGAATAGGAGGTAAAGGCCGAGATGGTCCTTCACCCTTGTTCCACCTCTTTTGTGTCCACAGGATGAAGAGACCTCCTGAAAGGTGCCTTCACAGAGAGCAGACTCCTGCCCTGAAAGCTCTGGGAGGCTATGCTGAGAAAGCAGGTCAGGCCAACACCTCTTCATTACCCTGCAACCTCTGACAGCCTCAGTTACCTTTGCCTCATGCTGGCAGCACATTTCTGCAGCAACCTAAAATCCTACCAGTCCTACAGGATGGAAAGCCCTTGCCAGCACCAGATATTTTACAGCCTTGCAAGATTAACCATGAGAACAGAGGGACATCCAGTTTTTGCCATCACTGGGCCCACACCAGGCTCACAGAGGGCCTCGAGGGAAAAGGAAAGGAAAGGGAATCTGGAGATTGCAGAGGGTGGGCACCTGCCTGGGTGCCTGAGCCCAGGAACCAGGTGGGGGAACAAATGCCGTGGGAATCCACCACACAATGCTGGTGTTTTCTGCCGTGGAAATATCCCGTGGATCAGGAACGGGCAGTAGATCTCAAGGAATCTATACTATTCCCTCATATTACTCCACATGCAACTGTCCCCAGTAATGACCACTCTGTGTTATTTAGATTAATCTGGTTCCAAAGAGGAGTGACATATCCAAGACCAAAACGTTGCCAAGCATATTGGCCAATGCTCCCTTGCTTAAACTCCCACAGGTTCCAAATGCTCTCAGGTCTGGCCAATGGTTCAGTAAGAAGTAACTGTTCATGAAGTGAAGGAAATATCTTACATAAATGCATTATAGAAGATATGAGCAATAATACTCTGATCTCTTGTTTACTGAAGCTTATCCCACTGCAATATTTAAGGTACTAACAACTTTGATCATTAAAAGCTAGAGGCAGCTAGACCAAAACCACAGCTTTGACTTTACGAAATTTTACAGGCACATGAATATCCATTTCCTCGCAACCAGCATGATGGATTTTGTTAGCAAGTATTTCAGATGCTTTAAAAAAAGAAGGAAACCATCCTATCTATTGGTTGTATCACCATAATGTCACCCCCACTGTTACAGTCTACGGCGTAAACAGATACTCAAGCAATTCTTTAAAAAACAAATTACTCACTCTACAGAATATAGTGTCTGTTTCAGAATCATTAGTGTCAATCATGTGAGTACAAGTTTTAAGTGCTGTTGAAATTCAAGCTACTTAAACAATTGATCATCATATGGAACCACTTCACCACTTCCTACAGCCCATGAGCAAACCCAGTGTTAAAAACTCAGCTCTAAAACTCTGTCTTTATTTTTAACAATACAATAAAAACCCATAGCAAAAAACAATGCCTACTTCTTCACTCAGTTCCCTAATTTTTAAATTTCTAAGTTTAGAAAAGCTATGATTTTTTAGGAAGATCAGAGGTGTTAGTGCACATACCTCAAGAAAGGATATGGAGCCTGTATGTAGATGTCAGAAGTCAGGGAAATCACACCAGACTGCAAAAGGGGTAACGAAATTATCTTTTGATTCCTAGACTTCAGTGGCATCATGCATTGATTTCTGCCAGCTGAATATTTGCATTTCATTCGAGGATCTGAATTTAAAATTATTCTGGAGACTTGCAAGTGTCACAGAACTTTGTACAGACAGAAGGAGTGTTTTGCTCTGTCCCAGTGCAGGCTCCTACCAGTGTGGGACATGGCAGCAAAGGCCAGAGGTGACCTGGGTCATGTTTTATGCTTCATCACCCTCACTCCAGGACTGGCAAACCACTCTGGGATCAGAAACAATCCTGTTGCTGAAGGAGCTATATACAGTGGAGAATCCCAACTGTTGCTCACTGCTTTCAACAGCAACTGCAGAAGCCCATCATATTGTCAAATAAAATAAACTCTGAAATCTATAGCTTCTCAGTCCCTAACTTCCCTCCAGTATCTTCACCTGAGTTACTGTAGATCAATCTAGCAAAAAAAAAAAAAAAAA